>NMRB01000446.1:343633-369532 GCA_002633025.1 Notospermus geniculatus | reverse complement strand
ACCCCCCCCCCCCCACACACACACACACACTCCCTCATCTCGCAAAAGCAGTCCCGACCAAATAGATGGCGCTCGTCCTAAGCTGAAATCCAACATTGTGTACACACAGGCTGCGTGAGACTGCTTTTGCACAGACCTGTGTAGCCGTGGAATGCATCACATCGGCCAGATTTGGCCGACGTGTACGTCCGCGACCTCATCACAGCGTAGGAATAAAATAAGTCCCAAGTGACTGGCTTAACATTCTTTGTTTAATGCAAAAATATTTACAGATTTTTTGTGAATAATTGTATGGCAAGTAACAACTATCATAATAAGCGAGGTTTATATGTATTTTGATCCTAGTAACTACGGGGATCGAGGGATCACATGATCAGCCAAGCCAAGTAGTTCGCTGTCAATCACCCGGCGCCATCTTGATTTCCCACAATCCTGTGAGCACGGCGTAACAGATTGGTGCGAGGCAGGAGCGCCTTCTGTTGTAACAATGGAAATCCAATGACGATCTAGACTGGTACCTCGTCCCAACATAGCTCACGGAGCTTGAGCTATGTTGGGACCGGAAACCAGTCTAATGACGATCGAATTCAATCTCCCATTCATCGTTTCGACGGCCCCGCCATCTTGGATTTCGTGCAAGCTGCACATGCGCAGCTGCATCGGATAGGCAAATTCGAATCTCCCGACCAATCATATTATGCGATGGTATGCCCACCAGATAACTGCGCGCGCACAAATTCTTCGTGGAAACCAAGATGGGGGGGGGGGGGGGCGTCGAAATGATGCCACGCAAGTGGATGTGTTTATCAATAAAATGGTTGATAGAACAACTTATTTAGGCCTAGCTGCTATTGAAACATCCCTGGCGTACCCTGTATACATGTGTACGACAGCTGAGAAAATCCAGCGTTGGGCGATCCGAAAAGAACCTCGACACAAATGAGTCTTTCACTTTACCAACGATTTTGACGCATTGTAACAAAAATGCTGTCCGTAGGCAACAATTAAGAATAATTTCAACCCAATCAACTCTTTCATTTTCCCATGATTTTAGCCTGATTTTAGGTGCAATCTGTAAAAAGCTGTCCGTAGACAACAAACGAAATGGGGACCGATCACCCGGAAGTGACGTCGCAAGAAGGACAACCAATGAATGGCGACGTCACGGACATCAAATCTGGTCTCACCTTCGAAAACACGATTCTGGAGGGTGTGGGACAGTTTGGTCCATACCAACGATGGGTTTTCGCTCTTCTGACAATGACCGACATCCCCGCCGGGATGGCCATGCTTTATTTCATCTTCTCCAACGCCAACCCCGGGACCAGGTGCAGCCTGTACGAAGGGAACCAAACGTTTAGTAACAACTACAGCATTGGAAACAATATCGCCTGCCAAATGAATGAAACTGGACCAAACTGTGTAGAGTTTGAGTTCGATGATAAGTACACTTCTATAATCACCGAGGTAAGTTTTTTCTACAGTGACCTCCCCTCCCCTCCCAAGAAAAAAATTCATTTGTTGCCCAGGTTGGCCGATCGTCCGTTTTCTCTCAGCTCAACCTTGTTAAATTTCAGTGGGACTTGGTCTGCGACAAAACCTTCGTGCCGAAGCTGACCATCACCGTCCAATTCATCGGGCTCGTCATAGGTTCAGCGGTTGGTGGACAGCTCGCGGATTCGTATGGTAGAAGGCCGTGCGCCATTGCTTTCTTGACATTGCTGTTGGTGACGCAGACGCTGGTTGGTGTGGCTAACTCGTGGGAGTTGTTCGCAATTCTGAGAGGTTGTGTCGGTGTATTCGCCGGTGAGTAAGCCTACACAGTCATGGTCACTCATCTGTCCCCAGAGTCCAGCAGACGGCATCTTCTGTCCAAGTTTTCTCGCATCCTATGGTATTGATTGAAAAATATTTGAAGAAGGGTTGTTCCCACGAACCATCTGAAGGATGTTTATTCAATTTTTTTCCAATTCATCTCCAAAGGCTAACTTCAGCAGAAGACACTGTCTTTTCAAACCTGGGGGCATATGAGTTAAATTCATTATACACCATCGCACCGGACACTGAGGTTAGTGTGCGTCTTCCCGGTCTCGCATTGTAGTCCGAATTAATGAGGGGCCTCAAGTTTGGACGCTCTTTCACAAAACTAGTTGCCCGGTAGGCCTAGTGTGCGTCATTTGCCGGGGATCGACCGGAAGGGTATATGCCAGTAGCCTGTCACCCAACCACTGACTACACTGTAAACACGAATGGGCTCCAGAGACTCATGATTTTGTCCACTACCTGAACACATGGGTTTGAAATGTGTTCAATGGAGAATGGGTCCATGGTGCCCAGAATATTTGTTCTTCGAGCCTGAAACGGACTGGTCTATAGGTTCCAGTAACCCATAATGAGAGTTTCATAGGCCACTTTGGCCCATCTACGAATGCTACCGTGGGGTGTTGGCACCCATGAGCAGCAATAGTAGATGGGCCAAAGTGACATGTGAAACTGGTCATTATGGGTTACTGGAACCTAAGGACCTCCTCGTTTCAGGTTCGAAGAACAAATATTCTGGGTACCATGGACCCATTCTCATCTCAAACCCACGTGCCCAGGTAGTGGACAAAATCATGGGTCTCTCGAGCCCATTGGTTTTTACAGTGTAGGCCTAGTAAGTGATGGCAAAAGCACCGTCCCTCGGTTTAGAAACAAGGCCAAGGAAATCACCGATCACTGCGGGATAGCAATACCGGTACAAGATTGAGATTGCTTCCACCCCATCCTCCCTCACCCCCAGGACAACGTCTGGACAGGTTCGTCCCCGAGCCACATTATTCTAGACACTCTCGTCTTTCCAGGTGGCACGCTCGGCATCAACTTCGTCACACCAATGGAGTTCGTTGGTCCAAAATGGCGTCCATTTTGTGGTTGTCTTGGCGTCTACGAGGTTGGCCATACGGCGATGTGTCTGTTCGCCTACTTGCTGAAGGATTGGAGGCACCTTAGTTTTATCACGGGCGCAATATGCGTCCCGCTGATCTTTGCGATCGCTTTGTAAGTAACATACATGTACGTGACGGGTTTTTTATTTGACCTACTTTTCAAGGTCACAGACGTCAACGTTCAGAATTTTGCCTTTTGGTGGCACATTTCGTAACCACTGGGGCTATTGACCTGAAACTTGGTACATATACCTCTACGTCATATGAGCTATGACACCAAGTTTCGGTCCGATGTGATTCTTAGCTTGGCCACCAGGTGGCAAAAATGAAAACTCAAATTCCAACAATTCCTAAACTAATGTCTGGATCATCTCCAAATTTTCATCATCGGTGCATCTAATGTTACATGACATGTAACGGGTTTTTGATTTAACCTATACTTTTCAAGGCCACAGAGGACAAAGTACATTTGGTGGCACGTTTCCTGACTAGGCCTATTTGACCTAATATCTTCTGACTTGGTGTGATCAAGTGTCTGGGTACCCTCTGTATATAGGGCCTACTTGGAACTCAGGACTTGCCCGGAAAAATTTAAATGTTTCCAGGCAAGCCTCGAGTTGAATATTATGTTAAATAACATTTGTCATTTGTTCTTCCGGTACATTCACCCAGGTGAGCACATGGTCCATGGACCATTTCATTTGAAAGAACGTGTCGATCAATGCCATTTTCATCTGCAGTTTCGTCCCCGAAAGTCCACGGTGGCTGATACAAAAGGGAAAATTCGAGGAGGCCGAACGGGTGATTACCAAGATGGCCAAGTTCAACAAGAAACCTGTGCCTGATCTTTCGGTTTTGCAAGAACTACAGTTCAGAGATGCTGAGAATCAGGAAGAACTCGCCCGATACAACTACTTGGATCTTTTCCGAACCAAAACTTATGCCATTAGATCGTGTGTGATTCTTTTTATATGGTACGTTCTGCTTCCTTGCTCTGGGGGCAATATTTGCTAAGACGAAAAAACATCAGTGCCGTTTTCATGTTTTAACCAATGAAAGAACAGCGTTACCGATTGTGCGTTCTCGTTTTCCAGGTTTTCTGCCTCCGAGTTCTATTACGGAGTGATCATCCAAATCAGCGTGTTTACAGGAGACATCTACGTCAATGCACTTGTATCCGCCGTCCTCGGTCTACCTGCGGATTGGACAGCCATTTTTGTTGCCAGCAAGTAAGCACTCAATGTCCTCAAAAGGTTGGGGACAGACCGCGGCGAATTCCTGGAGCCGTGTGTTTGGTTGAAATGAATGAAATGCTTACAAGCCACTTCTAATACGCACTATTACATGTAGTGACGCATTATGCGGATGTCAGGTCGACCTTGCGATGGCATAGAACAGGCGCACGCTGACTCTTCCGGATCACTTTGCGTCTGAGGCACGACAGCGTGGAACAAATCAGTCGCCGATCTGGTGTGACATGACTGCAGTTGCGTCTCACCTGCGGGATCAGTCGCCGACCAAAAAGATCGTGCGGATGTCAGGTCACACTGCGATTGCCTGCGCCACGACGGAAGAGTCGTCGGCATCAGCTGGATCGCAAGCACGGTCAGGTCACAAAAACGAAAAATGCGTACGATCATCCTGGAACAGGCGGCATCTGCGCGCAGCGAATCGTAACCGTGTTCAGGTCACCTGCGACTAGATCGTAGCACAGTGAAGTCATAAAAGTCATGTGACTTGTGATCATGTTACTTGTTCAAGATGGCAGCTTCCGTGCTATTTTACCTCGCGCTGATTTGTTAGTTACTGGCACGTGACCGCTCGCTCATTGTTTTGGATAATCGCACGACGTCGTAACTCAAGTCAGGTCGACTGCGACTGGATTACGCCCGTCGGGATCATGATTCGTCGTGGCGCAAAAGTTCAACATGTTGAACTCTTGCGATCTGTGATCTTTTTGGTCGGCGACTGATCCCGATCGTCGCAAGTGAGTCGCAACTGCAGTCATGTCGCACCATATCGGCGACTGGTTTGTTCCACGCTGTCGTGCCTCAGACGCAAAGTGATCCAGAAAGGTCAGCCTGCGCCTGTTCTGTGCCATCGCAAGGCCGACCTGATCCGCATGTTGAACCTATTCAAATTCTGTGTCATCCCGACGGGCGTAATCCATTCGCAGGTGACCTGAACACGGTTACGATTCCCTGCGCGAGTGATGCTGCTTGTTCCACGATGATCGTACACATTTTCGTTTTTGTGACCTGACCGTGCTTGCGACACCTGATGCCGACTGTTCCGTCGTAGCGCAGGCAATCGCAGTGTGACCTGACATCCGCATAGAATCGCATGAGACGCAGTTTCGGAGCGAGGGTAATGCGGGGAGCGGATCGAAACTGCGGGGGAGTTTATAACCGTTAACGTCGCCTTGATCAGCAACATTCACGTCACGACCTTTGCGATAACTGCTCGACTTTATGGGCCTCTTTTTCTTCAGAATGGGCAGAAAGAAAGGCTTCCTCGTCTACGGAGCCGTTGGCATCATCTGCATGATCCTCATTATCGTCTTCAACGCAACCGGTCACGTGAAGACCAATCCAGCTCTCGTGACAGGATTCGCTCTCACGGGAAAGACCGGGATTACAGGATTGTGGGTTATTGCAGCAGTCTATACCAGTGAACTTTACCCAACTGTGATGAGGTGAGATCCGGTGTTGTTTCCGTGGAATACCGTTAAGACGAATATCACTCCGCCTGAAAGTGGCTTCAACGCGTTCCGTCCGAACGCAGCATACCAAGCGGCAGATACCGGTTCGAATCCCGGACAGTATGGGATTAATCATCCCTGCCTCTCCTCAGTCCGTCGCATGGGACAGGAAGCCATGGTGCCTTATGCCTCTGCAAGGACAAGTACCCTCCAAGTGATAAACATGAGTAGCTTGAGATGGCCTACCGGCGGCTGGTTCGCTTTTTCATTGGTTAATACATGTAATTTAAAAATATTCGATCAGTGATATGTCATTGATCTGACACAAGTTTTACGTTTTCAGAAACATTGGTTTTGGCGCAGCAAACGCAGCGTCGAGGGTGGGAGGAATGGTCGCCCCACAATTCGCAATGTTGGTAAGGAACGCCTAATTTGTAGCTAGACCTTTGTTTTCAACTACCGGTAATAATCAACGCGGTAGGCCCCTGGGTGGAATCCACGCGGGTCGCTTGCCTTGTTAAGGCCTACTCCGCGCTGCACCGTCGGGAGAGCGAACTTTGGAGGTGAATCGGATGAGAATTCGCTTCGACGGCATCCGCCATCTTGGTTGCTTCTAAGATTTTGTGCGCGCGCACTTATCTGGTAGGCAAACCATTGCATGTTATTGGTCGAGTGAGACGAATTTGCCCACCAGATTTAACTGCGCACGTGCAGTTTGAAAGAAAGCCAAGATGGCGGTTCCGGCGAAATGATGAATACCGGGCATCAAGGTCACGTGACGTAACTATACGACGGTGGTTTTTCACTCATTTTTTCCCCGTAATGTTTCAGGGACTTGCCTTCCATTGGACCATTCCGTACATCATTCACGGGGTACTAGCCATCCTCAGTGCAGTATTAGAACTGGTGTTTTTACCGGAAACTAACAAAAAACCTCTCCCGGAGGATCCTCCGAAGAAAAAGAAGAAGGCAAAGAAGGAAGCAAACTCTACAACAGTGCCGATTTTGTCCACTACGTTACACAAATAGACACTGTCATCGACCAGTCGCCGCCATGTTTGACCGCATCACTCCTCCTAATGGAGTTACCATTAGGAGCCTGATCACAATTGGTAGATATTTTCCCATTTAACCTTCCGCTGCACTACTTTTCAAGATAGCAACCTTCGAACGAGAGGGTGTTGGTTGAATCTCGTCCCAAGACCCTCTAGTGTCAAGATTGAGAAGGAAGATGACGTATGGTTTGGTTCCGCTCCACTCTGGCCAATCCCTGTCGGCTCAGCCCTGTCCCTACAGCTGAAAGAAGAGGCCGAGAAGCAGAAACGGATCTCGGAGACGGACGTGATCGACAAACTACGTCATTGTGAACAATATGACCAGGCCAGGGCCGTATTTAGCTTTTACGCACCCCCAGACAACTTAGTACGCCATGACGGTCATGGCCTCTTATTGGCTGGAGTTCGGGGGTTGTCTGATGTCACGGGGAAACGGCCTCAAAAAAGCCTAGCTCACCCACAGATGCGTGATTCGACCTCGCTGGAGAAGACCCCTTCAAGATTTTGTACTTCCAACTTAGCGTAATACAACGGCATTGTAAGTCTACACTCCTCTCGTTATTTCCTTTGGTCTTTTCGTTTGAACACGAACGCGGACGGAGGACGATGTCACAAGAGGGAGGTTTAGAAATCAAACGATAAACATAAACGTTAACGACAACGTTATTCTTGTACCGAAAGTGCAATATGAAATATGGTTAATGTGTAGTATGAAAAATAACATTGTCGTAAATTTTACGTTTATCGTTTGATAAAACCTAGCGTCCACTAGGGCGCGGACAAGACGCTGAATGCAAATTTAGTGAATCCGCATTCATTCGGCAACCACTCCGCATATTCTTGAAAGGTTCCGTTCACTGTCTTTATCATTCCGGAACAGTTCGCGGCATTTCTGCACGTTCGGGAAAGGGTAAAACGACCAATAGGACTTGATGCGGAAGCAATGCCGAAATGACACATTTGCTTCCCGAACCCTTCCTAATGTTGTCGGCGCTCTAGTGGACGCCACCCATTAGGTAAGGTGTCATTCCTAAACGCCGAACAGACGTACCGATGGATACAAGGACGCACGGACGGACGTATGTAGCTGTCCACTAGGGACTTCTTATGTTTTCATGATGAAGGTCTTCGTCTTCGGCTCTGGACAGTCGATTTAGAGCCCCAAGCTCAAGGTACAAAGGCCTCTTTGGCTTTCACACTAGGCCTTCCCACAGCCGGTCTGATGTGTGCCAATTAGGAAATGACAACAAGTTGTCCAATCTTCGCTCGTCTGCCACTTACCGACAAGTGAAACAATAGGTCATGGCACTTATCTTGTTACCAATCTGATGTCCTGGTTCATAATAAATCGATAGCACAACTGATTGGGTACTTCACATATATACACCTCATACTTAGTTTGCTTCGATTTCTTCTGACATTTTTTCGACCACCGTTCCTTGCTGTTCCAAAAAGGTAGGACGATAAATTATTTAGGGTTCTCCTTGCGTGCACCTCATTTGTTTTCAAATAACTATCTTGGCTGCTAAGGTACCGGTAGGCCCGTCTTCGGGGGGGTTGGCTTTTGGATACGGCCATGATCACGATCACTCTCCTTAGCAAATTCAATAGAATTGATGACCGGAAGTAGTCAAGTCCGGCTGCTGTGGAGGTTGGCGGCCATGATGCTACACAAGGTACGAGGCTTGGGCACGTCAGGGTGTAGGGCCTGCATGGCTTTGGACAAGGAAAACTCCAGGCCCGAGAGCAAGGCAAGTCCATGATAACCTCAATACCCCAAAACAGGACAGATTTCTGTCATATCCACAATTTATGTGTTCATCGGAAAGATAACGAAGTGGGCCTATAGATACTATAAATTGTACACTGTCCAAAGTCCTTATCTTTGGCTTCTAAGACAGAATGACGTACTAGCCACGCTTGTACCCCCCTCCCCACACACACACTCCCTTTGCATTCAATCCCATTTACTGTAAAATCTCGCAAAAAGCAGTCCCGACCAAATATGGCGCTCGTCCTAAGATGAAATCCAATGACGATCGGATTCGGTCTCCCATTCATCGTTTCGACGATGGTTGATAGAACAATATTTAGGCCTAGCTGTATTGAAATATCCCTGGCGCACTCCGTTGGATGTGTACGACAACTGCGAAAATCCAACGTTGGGCGATCCGAAAAGAACCTCGACACAAATGAGTCGTTCACTTTACCAATGATTTTGACCCATTGTAACAAAAATGCTGTCCGTAGGCAACAAAAAGAATTTCAACCCGATCTAATGTTTCATTTTCCCGTGATTTTAGCCTGATTTTAGGTGGAATCTGTAAAAAGCTGTCCGTAGACAACAAGCGAAATGGGGACCGATCAACCGGAAGTGACGTCGCAAGAAGAAGAGGAACAACAACAACCAATGAATGGCGACGTCACGGACATCAAATCTGCTCTCACTTTCGAAAACACGATTCTGGAGGGTGTGGGACAGTTTGGTCCATACCAACGATGGGTTTTTGCTCTTCTGACAATGACCGACATCCCCGCCGGGATGGCCATGCTTTATTTCATCTTCTCCAACGCCAACCCCGGGACCAGGTGCAGCGTGTTCGAAGGGAACCAAACGTTTAGTAACAACTTCAGCATTGGAAACAACATTGCCTGCCAAATGAACGAAACTGGACCAAATTGTGTAGAGTTCGAATTCGATGATAAGTACACTTCTATAATCACCGAGGTAAGTTTTTTTTCTACGCTGACCTCCCCTCCCTCCCCCAACGTGCCCAAGAACAAAATTCATTTGTTGCCCAGGTTGGCCGATCGTTCGTTTCCGCTCACCTCAACCTTGTAAAATTTCAGTGGGACTTGGTCTGCGACAAAACCTTCGTGCCGAAGCTGACCATCACCGTCCAATTCATCGGGCTCGTCATAGGTTCAGCGGTTGGTGGACAGCTGGCGGATTCGTATGGTAGAAGACCGTGCGCCATTGCTTTCTTGACATTGCTGTTGGTGACGCAGACGCTGGTGGGTGTGGCTAATTCTTGGGAGTTGTTCGCAATTCTGAGAGGTTGTGTCGGTGTATTTGCCGGTGAGTACGTTGTCACATTAGTGCTGGGCCACACATCATCCTACCCGACAAGTTACTTTGTGCGTCTTTCCCCACTTTTAGTTCGAATGAAGGGCCTCAGGTTTGGACGCTGTTGCACAAGTTGCCCGGTAGGCCTACGGCCCTAGTGAGCTAGCCCGGTAATGTGCGCCATTTGCCTGGGATCGACCGAGAGGGTATTAGGCCTATGCCAGTACCCTGTCACCCAACCACAGACTAGTGATCCACGACGTTGATAGCAAGAGCACCGTCCATCGACAAGCAAGGCCAAGGAAATCACCGACCACTGGCGGGTAGCCATATTCGCATGAGTAGGGGGCCTCATACTGTCTCCACCCTACCTCGCCCTCCATCTAATAGTTCGCCCCGAGCCGCATTCAGGACTTTCTCGACTTTCCAGGTGGTACGCTCGGCATCAACTTCGTCACACCAATGGAGTTCGTGGGTCCAAAATGGCGTCCATTTTGTGGCTGTCTTGGCGCCTACGAGGTTGGCCATACGGCGATGTGTCTTTTCGCCTACTTTCTGAAGGATTGGAGGCACCTTAGTTTTATCACGGGCGCAATATGCGTCCCGCTGATCTTTGGGATCGCTTTGTAAGTAATAGGGAGGTTCCGCAAATCTGAAGAAAAAGGAAGTTTTTGTACGAAATACGAAATTCAACTTCATTTCCATGCAGGACCGGTGTTTCTGGTGATGGTTGGTACCAAAAATGCCCCTCCTGCCAGTGCGTCTTTCGGGAGAGTTATGGAAAAACGTGAAACAATCATAGGGCTCAGCTTTTCAAATTACATGTACCACCATTCCACGCACATGGATGAGCCCTTTGTTGAGGGAACGTGTCGATCATGAAAATGCTACTTTTCTGCAGTTTCGTCCCCGAAAGTCCACGATGGCTGATACAAAAGGGAAAATTCGAGGAGGCCGAACGGGTGATTACCAAGATGGCCAAGTTCAACAAGAAACCTGTGCCTGATCTTTCGGTTTTGCAACAACTACAGTGCAGAGATGCTGAGAATCAGGAAGAACTCGCCCGCTACAACTACTTGGATCTTTTCCGAACCAAAACTTATGCTATTAGATCGTGTGTGATTCTTTTTATTTGGTACGTTCTGTTTCCTTGCTCTGGGGGCAATATTTGCTAAGGCGAAAAACATCAGTGCCGTTTTCACTTTTATCCAATGAAAGAACAGCGTTACCGATTGTGCGTTCTCGTTTTGCAGGTTTTCTGCCTCCGAGTTCTATTACGGAGTGATCATCCAAATCAGCGCGTTTACAGGAGACATCTACGTCAACGCACTGGTATCCGCCGTCCTCACTCTACCCGCGCATTGGACAGCCATTTTTATTGCTAGCAAGTAAGCACTCATTCCGGTCATCCATAGGTTGGGGACAGACCGCAGCGAATTCCTGGAGCCGTGTGTTTGGTTGAAATGAATGAAATGCTTACAAGCCAATTCTAATACGCACTATTAGTGACGCATTGGAATCGCATGAGACCATAAAGGAATCAACCATAAAGGTTTAACTGCGAACGATGAGCTTGCTGAGGGATACACTTCCTGTGTTGCCACCAGATGTCTCTCACTGCCTGAATTTTGGCTTTACGTAATAGGCACGAGCTTCAACTTTTTTTGTGGTGAAGAGGTACATGAACCATTTCTGACGATAACTGAGCTATTTTACATTATTGGTACGGAACCTCAGAAAACAACGCCTAAGGAGACCGAGGTGCGGGCTGAACCCCTCCTCGCCCACAATGACATCATCAACATAGCAGACTACCCTTTTCCAGACTAGGCCTCTAAGAACTTGTTCCATTGCCCGCTGATAGGTGGCAACAGCGTTACATAAACCAAAACCCATGCGAACGTGCTGAAACAGGCCGTGTTTGGTTAAAAACGCCGTTTTGGGCCGATCTTCAGGAGCGACATCGAGCTGAAAATAGCCGGAAGTGGCATCGAGAGTGCTGAAGAAGTCGCAGCCTTTCAAACACTGGTAGCACTGGCTNGGGGGGGGGGGGGGGGCGCCGTCGCCTTGATCAGCAACATTCACGTCCCGACCTTTGCGATAACTGCTCGACTTTATGGGCCTCTTTTTCTTCAGAATGGGCAGAAAGAAAGGCTTCCTCGTCTACGGAGCCGTTGGCATCATCTGCATGATCCTCATTATCGTCTTCAACGCAACCGGTCACGTGAAGACCAACCCAGCTCTCGTGACAGGATTCGCCCTCACGGGAAAGACCGGGATTACAGGATTGTGGGCTATTGCAGCAGTCTATAGCAGTGAACTTTACCCAACTGTGATGAGGTGAGATCCGGTGTTGTTTCCGTGGAATACCGTTAAGACGAATATCACTCCGCCTGAAAGTGGCTTCAACGCGTTCCGTCCGAACGCCGCATACCAAGCGGCAGATACCGGTTCGAATCCCGGACAGTATGGGATTAATCATCCCTGCCTCTCCAGTCCGTCGCATGGGACAGGAAGCCATGGTGCCTTGTGCCTCTGCAAGGACAAGTACAAAAACCCTCCAAGTGAGGAACATGAGTAGCTTGAGATGGCCTGCCGGCGGCTGGTTCGCTTTTTCATTGGTCAATAATTTAAAAATATTCGATTTATACAGTGATGTGTCATTGATCTTACACGAGTTTTACGTTTTCAGAAACATTGGTGTTGGCGCAGCAAACGCAGCGTCGAGGGTGGGAGGAATGCTCGCCCCACAATTCGCAATGTTGGTAAGGAACGCCTAATAGCTACATGTAAACCTTCGTTTTCAACTACCGGTAATAATCAACGCGGTAGGCCCTTAGGTGGAATCCACGCGGGTCGTTTGCCTTGTTAAAAGGCCTACTCCGCCCTGCAGCGTCGGGAGAGCGAGCTTTGGAGGTGAATCGGATGAGAATTCGTTTCGACGGCACCCGCCATCTTGATTCCTTGTAAGATTTTGTGCGCGCGCAGTTATCTGGTAGGCAAACCATTGCATGTGATTGGTCGAGTGAGACGAATTTGCCGGCCAGATTTAACTGCGGGGGTTATGGTTAGGGTTAGATGGCGGGGGCCGGCGAAACGATGAATACCGGGCATCAAGGTCACGCGACTTAACTATACGACGGTGGTTTTTCACTCAATTTTTTTCCATAATGTTTCAGGGACTTGCCTTCCATTGGACCATTCCGTACATCATTCACGGGGTACTAGCCATCCTCAGTGCAGTGTTAGAACTGGTGTTTTTACCGGAAACTAACAAAAAACCTCTCCCGGAGGATCCTCCGAAGAAAAAGAAGAAGGCAAAGAAGGAAGATGACGTATGGTTTGGTTCCGCTCCACTCTGGCCAATCCCTGTTGGCTCAGCCTTATCCCTACAGCTAAAAGAAGAGGCCGAGAAGCAGAAACGGATCTCGGGGAGTCAACAACTTTATTCGTCCGTGTCTACGACGGACACTTGCGGACGTGATCGACAAACTACGTCATTGTGAATAATCATGACGTCATCTTCGGCAATGTTCGGAAATGTCAGGAACTAAAGGTGGCTGATATATATACGTCACAAAAAAACTCTCAGGGCACTGATGAACAGTAAATGTGGTACCGAGGAGGAAACAGAAAGTTTGCGTGGTATGGGGCAAAGTACATTTTTCAAGATGGCCACGAGGCAGCCATACTTGAAGTCCAAAAGGACCAAAATTTGGCATGCATACAGAAGGTATCTAGATACATTTCACACCATGTTAGAACATGTATTCTGCGTGGTATTTTTCATATGATATGGACCAATGTCGATTTTTCACGATGGCCAAGTGGCATGACTGGCGACCATATTGAAGTTTGAGCGGCCAAAATTTGTTGCACACTAGGATCATGATACCAAGATGAAACACTTGGGTCTGAACACTCTCGCTTCTATAGTTCCTGACAAACGGGCTGAAATTCGGTTTTCAAGATGGCCGCCTGGCGGCCATGTTTGAAGTCTATTAATCGGGCTGTAAATTACCGTATGCACAAGGTCAAAACAATCTAGCTGCGTGGAGTACCCTATACATGTACAGTGCACTTCAAATATCATGGAACTGGAAATTACATAATGATATCAACAATAAACTGACTTTGTCTTCTTGGTCTCATACGTACGGTCGTCATTTGGGACATGCTCCCGCCCTCCAACTGCGCACACCCAAACTAGGATCGCTACGCCCTCCCAACTACGCTCGCAGTACTGAGTAGTCAATAGCCTACACGTGGGGTTCCAGGATGGCGTACGATATAGGTATGGACGGTTATTACCGCAAATAATAAGACAAGAAAAAGACATCTGTAACTGAGCAAAAAAGACAGTTACTTCAAGCAATTAAATTGTAAGTGCATGAAAAGGACACTAAGTGACAACAACTAAGTTTCTTTTTGTGGAACTATTATAAACTTGGCAGTTCGCAGTTTGCACATGTACAATGTTCTGTAGATAAGCATTGTTGGACTCCTCCGCCCAAAATAAGCATGATAAAACAACATATCCCAAGATAGTTCATTTTTGCCAGTTGTGTCATATTTTTTCCCATTCCTTTTAAAACTTCCACAACATCGGCAAAACACAGCTTAATTCTTGATACCCATGCGGATGTTATTTCCTTTTCCTCAGCCAGACCCTGCCTGTGACCTGTCACAAGGATTTGCCCACTGCCCTCAAGTATTACCATCTGACCAGTGGGAAGACAGTGAATTGAAGGAACAGCTCTGTCTTGCATGAACAAACGCACTGTAATGTGGAGTGCAGCCATTACTTCAACCACCCATCACCCCACTGATCACAAGTGGAGACAGCATTTTCCCATTTGATGGAAGTTTGAGTGGGACCTTGCAATGTGCAAAACCAGCAATCCACGACAAACACACTCTGTCACTGCACCCACAGTAACATCACACCTCAGCATCTCCCTGGAGCAGAGAAACTGGCATTTATAGAGCAAAACTCGGCAGACCTGATGTGAGCCTTGTTCAAGACCAGAAAACAGAAGCATTTTCAAACCAATCTTTGGCATCAACAGCACAGGCCAGTTGGAGATTGAGATCTGTGCCTGAGAGATAGTTTTTGTATTTGGCAATTTTTTTCTCACAAGTTGCTGTTTTCTTGCTTTGACCAGAGTTTCTTGTAGCAATGTGGGACCCCCAGACCTCATACCCTCAGTGCCTGAAGCAAAACCATAGAAAGAAATTTAGCGATTTCAATAACATGATTTCTCAGTTTGATCTCTCTCCCACCTTGTTGGAACAGGTGCGCATCCAGGGGGCGCACCCGGTGCGCGCCCCACCTTTCGGCCAACAAATCTGTAAAATTGACCGTGAAATTCTGAAATTTGGAGCAAATCATTGAAATTCACTACAGATTTCAATGTTTTTAGCACAGTGCGTCCCCTCTTTTTTCCGAAATCGTGGATCTGCCCCTGGGAATGAAGCCCTCGCAAAACTCAATATCACGAGTCACTGTCTCACACGCCTGTGATTTCAACTGAAGGAAATTTAGTCCCATGCAGCCAGCCGTTCATCCTGAGGATCTCAGGTCATTTACGGTCGTACCCTCCCTCAAGTGCAAGAAGGGGACTGGTTGTGAAGACCCTGGGTGCGAGGACGCCAGCCATTTTGTTCCGCAGAACTGCTACACACAGCTTTGCAGATCCTCAGGTTCGAAACAGCAGCTGGGTGACAGAGACTAGAGGAAATGTCAGCAGGGCAACAATTCACAAAGATCAAGTGGTCAACTCGTTCAATACTGACACGGCATGGCCATTTCACTACTTTCAAACCAGCAGCAGCTACATGTACAGTGAAAAAAATTTCTTGACAGAATACCCTCAGATACCTACAATCAGCTCTCCAATGGCAAAAAGCAGTACCTTTAACTTGAGATCAGTGGGTGCATGGTAGATTGACACAACAGCTACACTCTACACAACCGTGTACTTGTTCATACAGGTAGAGCTCTTACTTTAGTTGATTATCCCCCCACTGATCAAGAGTGGAGATATACTTTTTACCGTTAGAGGGCAGCACTGACCAACAGTTCTTCAAATAGTTTCCCCAGTTCCGAAGCAGAATTCACCACAGCCATTTCAAATCCTTTCTTTCATAATGCCCACAAAATACAACCCTGTACTGTAAACAGCAACTTTCATATCATTCTTTCATTTCAAGCTTTTTTTACATAGCCACGACGACTTCTCATACCAAAATTCCTTCCCATTGGAAAATCAAACGATGTATTCGATTCTGAACACATTCTCATGGAATCAACGAGACTATACGTAAACAGATTTGCCCCAAAATGACGCCTTCAACCAATTCACGTCACAATCAGCTGACTATTCCAATCTTAGCGACAAACTTTAGCCAGAAGTGTATAGGAGAGGTGAAGAAAACTTGAATAGCATCTTTCCAATCATGAAAAGCAACCGGAAAATATCTTCAAGTGTCAGTGAAAAGGGGATAAAGGAGCATGTATTTGTACCACCACGATTCCATCAGTCAGATGGCCGTGGCCTGGATTTGATGTCAATTTCAAACCACGGGAACCATCCCTCACGAGAACCCTAAGGAATGCAAGAAAACAGAAAGACCCCTTTAAAAATTCGCCTCGGAGTGTAAAATGTACAGTGCGTGCACTGTGCATTGGATCATGAATGTACAAATGTACAGATCGTGTTAAAGCCCCAAAAGGCAGTCTACGGACCTGAAGACAATAACCAGACCAATATTCTCTGTCGCGCTGGGGTGAAAACTTGGGTATATGTAGGCCCTACTGGCTTCTGATGGTAGGCCTATATAGCAGTACTTACACTAAGAATCAGTGGGAACATGATTGATTGAAGGAACAGCCACACTCTACACATTACTGTACTTGGCAGGTAATAAAAGTGCTATTCCTTCTCTCGACCATCACCCCATTAATCTTGAGTGAATATATTGCCTTCAAACATTGGGGAGCGAGTGTACCATCTGGAAAAGATGACAGAAACATCAAAATCACAAAATTTGGCCTGAACATGGAATTCTTCCCGGTGATATGGCACTCAAAGTTCCACGTTTGATTTTCTCGAGTCCAGCAGACGGTATCTTCTCTTGAAATTTTCTCAAATCCTATGGTATTGATTGAAAATTATTTGAAGAAACTTTGTTGCTGTGAACCACCTGAAGAATTTTTCTTCAATTTTCTTCAAATTCATTTCCAAAACTTTCAGAAAACTTCAACAGAAGTACAATGTAACTGTCTGCTCAAACTTGGGAGCAGAGTGGAGTTAAAAAGCTCAACCTGTTTGACAACTGTCAGACCTTCTGAAATTCATTCAAAATTGCATCTTTGCATTACACAGCACCATCTTCTTCATACTTATACAGTACAGGTCACAATTGACATCCCTACGGCCTCGCGTAAGTTACTGGTAAGTTACGAGTAAGTTACGCGTGACTCACGGCTTTGGTTTCGCGTAACTCACCGCGTAACTCGCCAAGATCGCGCAACTCACCCGGAACTCGCCTTGTAACTCACTGTGTAACTCACCGCGTAACTAGCGAAATTCGCGTATCTCACCGCGTAACTCACCTCGTAAGTTACGTGTAACATAGCTCGTGAGTTGTTGCGTAAGTTACGAGTGACTTACGTGCAACTTACGCGAATTTAGGGATGTCAATTGTGACCTGTACTGTAACTTCAAACAAAATCCACATCATCTGGGCCACTCGAACATTTTTCGTGAAGTTTACAAAATAGTGGATTCTTACAACAGGTATTCCAGTGCCATCCAAGGGTCATTCAGTTACCATGGAAACATAAAAAAACACCAAACGAACAAAAGCGGTGAAAAAATTGGACGCGTATTAACTTCTTTAACGAGACGTGCGAATCCCTCAGGTATCACGAGTAGGCCTACCGGTAATTAATGAGAAAAGGTGAATAAAGCGACGGGGCAACTATGGTAATTGTCTTACTGACAAGTTCTTACACCCCCAGGGGGGATTTTAACCATGATTTCCAGTGAACTGCAGGACTATCTCACATGCAAAACTATGATTATCATTACAAAATTTCATCTCCATTCATGCCAGTTTCACCAATTTTTACGATGGCACTGAGAAGGGAACCTCATTAGAAAAGAGGGGTAGAGCATCAGAAAACAAGGTGAAATTCATTAAAATTTCATGCCATTAACCATTCAACCATTTTAGAACTTTGAGTTCGTTTTTCTCTAGTCTGAATTATCATTGTTTTTTACGGGTGCATGCATGCCCACTCTGAAAAAAATATTCCAAAAGAAATAAACATTTTAGTGTACTCTTCAATCGAAGTCAGCCTTTTCCAATTCATTTTATTTCATGATTAATAATTTTCCCAATTTTTGCTACCAGCTCAAAGTCGTACAAAAGTAGTCAGAAAATATCCAAAATATTTTAAATATGACCTGAGGATCGCAAGCCCCAACTAAGGGCATTATAGCAACTCACTGAATATTACTACATGATCTTCATGCAATGTGGGAGTGAACACTGCAAAACACCTGCAATGTCAACGGGATGACACCCTCTTCACCGCAGAGAGCCACTGGATCAACCTGGGCTTGACCCCATTACCTCACTGGAGACAGGGCACTGTGATGTTGCCACCATGTCACCACCCAAACAACCCGCATAGAGAATATTTTTACCTGCCACAGAGTTATAATGCATGTACAGATCTCTGACCAGGTACATTCCAATCATTGTCTAGTGAGCAGGCCTAGTTTTCGTTCATCTCGAAAGCCAACAAGAATTCAACTCATCGACCCCATAACGAGGAACCTGCAGAATGACGGCCACTGGGAGGCGCCATAAGCGGTTGTATTTTTTTCAATGTTGCATCCCTCTTGCTCTGCATCAGGGACGTCTTCTTCACCTGACGTCATTGCATTGCCTTGGTCTGTTTTTGACATCTTCGGTCGCACCGCTCACAGTGCCAACCTGTCGGGATAGAAGTGATTTGAACACTAATTTTCTTGGAATTACTGTGCTCCAAATAAAATGAAATCTTTGAAGAGAATTAATTGATTACACTTCACCAGGGTCTCTGCCAGAAATTTTTTTGAAGGTACTAATTTCTTCAAAATCAACAGAAACCTCATGAAATTAAAGAAAATGACCCTTTTCTGTTCCCTTCAGGGTACTAGCATTGTACCCTTAGTACCCTCTTGCGGAAACACTGTTCACCTCCAATTTCTGCAATATTTTTGAAAAGTGATGGTATCTTTACTAAGAATCAGTAGGAGCATGATTGGCTAAAGTAACAGCCACAGTGTACACTACACTGTGCATGGTAGTACATGAAAGAGCTATTGTTTCAATTGACTGCTCCCCCCGGATCACACAGAGGTTCCACTTTTACCATTGCTGGGTAGCAGAAAAGAAGAGGTGAAATCTGGAGGAATGAGTAAATTTTTACCCCAATCTTCCCACAATCAAGTATTAAGAGCCAACGAATCCTCGATTTTCCGCAAGCACTAATTCAAAGATGGCTGCCAACAAACCTGGCCAATAGTCTACAAGTATATACAGTGAAAGACACAATAAGTGCCTAGCTTCCTGGAAAATGTCTGGACTGTGACCTGGTACAGAGCGAAGGATTCGTAACTTCGTCAGCAGAACAGCTAAAATCTACAACACTGCCTCACTTTCAAACACTGACTAATCACCAATATTTACAGACCGACCAACCCTTTTTCTGACAGCCAATCACTGCAAGGAACGAAAAGAAATAAACCATACAACAGCTAGGGTTGTTGAACGGCTAGTTACTCCAAATTGGTCCATATTTACAATTTAGAAAACGAATGAGTTTATCACATCATTCTAACTTCCCCATGCCTCTAGTTTACAAAGCTACCACCAGGTGGTACAAATTTTATTTCAAATCTCGTCATCAAAATTTTCCTAGGAAAATTCGTCAATATATACAACATAATAAGTATAAACTGTGTCAAAATTACATTGACTCTGACTACTAACAGTTCTTGTTTCCACACAGCCAGTTCTGGCAGGTCAGTGACGTCCATTCGCATAAATCCGTCGCGTTCGTTTCACCCAATCGGAGCACGTCGGCGTACGTCCATTTACGCTTAACACTTAGCATAACACATGAAGCACACGTAACGAATCAACACCCAAAAGCCACATATAACATTGAATTTCATTCGTCGGTCTTGGCTTGTTTTCCGCTTCTTCCCGCATCTCGCATTCATTCTTGCGTATTTCCTTGTCGCGATCGGCGATCTTCATCCACTTATTACCGATAATTACAAATGCCCCGCCATTTCCAGTCAATGAAGACATCGGCAAAGCACCAGATAAAATTCCGTCTGCTCCGACAGACGACGGGTCTCACTGCCCAGCGTGGGTGGAAATAACATAATGATTGCAATGTGAATAACACAAACATCCAAACGTCTGCCAATCCACCGTATCGTCTGCTCGGGCCCAATGGAATCTCACAGCACCTATTTGTTATTATAATCGGAGAATACCAAAGTGTGTAGAAATTGTACGCTAATCATCATAGCACAGCTGCCAAAATCTCCCCACAGCAGTCCGCCAAAACTTGTTCCACTGTCTTCCACTCCCAAATCTGTCGTCCAACGCCGTCAATGGAGGCAACAACGCACGTCATCAGATGGATTTTTATGTTAATTCCGCAAATCTGACTGGCTGGCACCACATCCTTTCACACCAAATCTCACCACAAGGCTTGAAATAGTCCAATCAATTTAAAATTCAAATTAATATTTCACAGACGCCAACAAATTTTTTGAAATATTTCAAACCGCTCACATCAAAACGAGGCGTATGAACTGCACCCATTTTAAGTGTGCACATTAAAAATACAATAAAATATTTCCTAAGATTTGGTGCCTTGTCATTCAGACAATAACTGCTGCAGAAGACTGTTTTTGTGGTCAGCTGGCTTCATGTCTTCAATAGGCGTCTGCAAAGATAAAAGATATTAATGAAAGAGGGATTTTTTCAACAGGGCCGAAGCGATAGCATCACTGGCCCTGGTAAGTATGGAAGGCTTTCTTCAATCTGTCTCCCACTTCGGACACTTACCCTCGGTTCCGTCTGCACCACGTTCACATGAGGCAAGTCTGGCTTCTGCAAGTTCTTCACAGGAGTCTTTTTGCCCGTGTTCGGCCCGCCCTGATTTTGTTGCCGCCCGTCTTTCTGGCCAGGATTGATCAACAACTGCCGACGGAACAAGTTAGTAGCCTTGATCTCTGGGTAGTCATCTGAGAAAATCAAACCAAAATGGTTAGGTACGGTAATGCACAGACTGTTGCTGTTCACGTTATTTTTAAACAGAACATGAGTAACACAAAACATTTTCAATTGCAAAGAGAAATCGCAAAGCACTTGTTTGGGGAATGCACTGGCACAGTAGGTGCAATATCACTTACCCACGAATTTTTATTATTATGAATATTGAGGTTTACTCACCTTCACCACCAAATCCCAACCCTCCTAATGCAGCAAAATCCGTTGCTTGATTCGTTGCCACTGGCGCCGCCATCGCACGGAATTTCTCATACCTATTTTTTGCTTCCTGCCGACTCTGTTGAACAACGCGCTCCATCTCGGGAGCGCACCCTTGATTTGGATCTGCTGGACTCCCCATCATAGGCCCTATGAGGCCCTGGGGGTGTTGCTGCTGCTGCTCTCGTGTCAGAGCATCGACTGAAAGAAAGAGGTGAGAAAAGTGACGTAACAGGGTGTCAAACTGCACGACTGTATTGAGTGACGAACTGGACTTGCCAAGAGAGATCTTGCTCATGATTGGCTGGAATCTGGCAGTACATGATGTCTCGCCAGATGACTTCCGCTGGAAGATGGTATACCGGGACACAGCACTGACGAGGTTAAGGTAGACTTACTTTGGACAAGGAGATCCATCGGAAGCTCATCGCTCACAAAACCAAACTGATCCTGCTGCTGAGGCTGTTGTTGATTCTGTAATCGTGTGTTACACTTGTTACGAAGTTCCCGCTTAACATGTTGGGACGTGCTGTTCGCTAAAGTTGTGTCCACTCCAACTTGTTGCCTGTAAATAATTGAAATGAGAAATATTGGTGAATTTCCAGTCCCATTTTATTGCGCCATCTACGATAAAGTTACCGCACTGATATGAGCCTAATAGCTCGGTGCCTAAAGAGCTTGTGCAGTGGCTCATTATGACGTCACTTTTGACTGGCGGTCAACCATGCTGACGTCGACGACAAAGTGCGCCATGTGCAGCTCACGTCATGGTTGAAGTCTACACTCCACTTGCGGCAACGACAAAGTATGCCACATGGGGCGACGACATAACTTGACGTCAGTTTGACCGTCAAGACGGCCGATTTTTCTGTAATGACGTCATCTGGACAAGCTCAATAGGGTCCCTTTAAAGAAGGGCCTAACATTTTAAATACTTACTGATTTGCACTGTTGGTAAACTGCATCTGTTGGTCGAAGTTTTGTCCCAAGTTGGACGTCGAGTTCATGAAGTTCTGACTCGTTGATGTCATGGGCTGGGATGCTATTGTCATATTGGGCCCAATGCCAAGCCCTGAAATCAAAATTATACCATGACAACGGACTAGCTGGCTGGCAATGTTAACACGGACAATTTTTATCACGTGGCCACAAGTGGTGGCAAAAATTTTCCCATCCCCGCACACGAGGCAGACAGCTATTGCCAAGAATATTTTACCCATTCTTTCTATTGCCAACTTAGTTGAAGTCACGTGATTTGAGAGCCCATGCTCATTGGGCAATGATGAAAACCTTGCCAGTTAACGTCGCCAGACATCACACATCAACAGACCTTGTTTTGTTATTTGTTTATTCCAATCTTGCGGCACCGGCGACAGTCCGGGACCCCCACTCATCTGGCGCTGCATCAACTGCCTTGGCATTTGGAACTGTTGCTGTTGTGGTTGTTGTTGTTGTTGTTGCCCCTGCACCGGTGATGCCTGCGACTGCTGTCCCTGTTGTCCGGGGAACATGTTCATCCCGCTGTTTTGACTGTTTGAGTAATGGCTGCCGTCGGAGTATGGTGACACGGGGGATGCCATCGATGATGTCGGCGCTGAATGCTGAAGATTGCTGAACTGAGCATTCTGAAGGAAAGAAATTCACATTTGTAACAAAACTCAGTCCCTGGTGGGTCCAAACATTGCTCCAGTGGCCTGCAGGACAATCCCACTGCTACCCTTTCACACCCAAAAATGGTTGTTACCGGGCCCGCACATTGGTCCAGTGCCCTGCGGGATAACTCTTCTGTTAACCCTCACACCCGCACCTGGTCATTTCTGGGCCCGCACATCAGTTCACTGGTCTGTAGGACGATTCACCCGCACCTGGTGGTTACTGGGTCCACACATCGATCCAGGATGTACTTTTTCTATCGTACCCCTCTGACAACCCCCGATCTCCTCGTCCCTTACCTGGTTCAACATCTGATTCTGAATCATAGGACTAGCCATCCCTCCCCCTCGATTGTTCCACTGATTCTGCGGAGGTGGCGGCTGGCCGAACTGGCCCATATTTGGCGACTGCGTAGGAGGGGGCCCCATCATCTGGTTCATGTTCTGGTTGAACATCGGTGACATCGGACCAGGGATAGCCTGGTTGGGCTGAAAGAAACAAGTTGGGGAATTTTAGGCTAAAGTTTGGATTCTGCCAGTGATAAACAATCCAGATAAACAAGGGACCAAGAAACGAAAGCATCTAAGACTTGTCAGTGAAAGCAAGAATACATTCTTGGTGAAAGTTATAAAGCAGGCAGCACACCAGAAGATATCCCAAGCGATCAGGGCCGATATTCATAAAACCTTGCTAGCTTTATAGTTGCTTACTAGGCCTAGTTGTGTACATTGGTCTGTACAAACTGGGCACTTTAACAAGCAACTAGACTTAGCTTCTGGGATTCCTTCACTTCTGGGATCTCTTCACTTCTACTAGAAAATGCCTGAGGAAAACCCCGGTTGGGGTTGAAAATTTGTGAAATTTGGAGACAACTTTACGTTTACTATCAACTAGCAGGCTTAACAATGGGCCCTGATCACCAGCGAGCAAAATCGCAAGGTGTGTGTTGGACAGTGATGCGTGGAATCTTCTCGCCATTCCAGCGATGGTTGCCCAACATCAAACAATACCAATAACATATCGCCTCGTCTGCCGTAGCTGGCGAGAAGACCAGTGGCAATTAGATCGCTTGCGATATTGCCCTCACCTAACCTGGGCTGACCGCACAGAAAGTCCGATAGTGCTACCAGTGCCTATCGGCAGTTAGTTATAACGCATTTTCCATTAACTAAAGTGCCGATAGGCACCGAAAGCACTATTGGACTATTCTATGCGGTCGGCCCTGGTGTGTTGCCCACTTGAGGAAACCAACAATGGTGACGTGACCATTTAAAGCGAATCGAAATCGAAAAAATTTGACTTAGAAATAGAATTTGAAAGGGGACGAATTTTCGGGAAAAAATATAAACAAACTTCTCCAGAATGTCAACAAAGAAATTTTCGTGCATTCTGATTGGCTGAATTTTGTGTTTACAAACACCAGCCAAATGTAAACAAAATCCGCTGTCAATTCGCTTTAAACCAACTTGTACGATAAAACTCTCATATGACCCGGCACAACAAAATGAGTCGGAATGCGCACAGAAGAAGACCGAAGATGACACCAGACAACAATTACAGAAATCGACCAAGTCAAATTTCACAATGGGCAGACAATCCTGAAATCAACAGAGTACTTGGACATGTTGGGTCTTCTTCTGTGTGCATTCCGACTCATTTTGTTGTGCCGGGTTACATATGCAGGAGCTGTTAGTCCAAGTATAAAACCTGTGAATTAAACCCAGCAAAACCTGACTCAGAGTACCAGTCAGATTTACGGGTCAGAGAACCAGTCTACAAAAGCAGTGCGAAGTAAGGAATCCCTCAACCTGCGATAAAACAGAAGAAATCCTCGTTAAGGCTCTGAACGGCACACTGAAGACTTGATCGAACAAATCACCACAAATGATTACATTTCCAGATAATTTCCAATGTGTTACATCACGCGCAGTTTTGTTTTGCTTTTTCCACACTTCAAATAACATGTCTTTCTGCGTTGCCCTCTGCGTGACACTCTCCAGCTTCGAATTAAACTAGTTTCCATGGAAACTAACAGAAAATATTGATATATGTTTTCAGGGGGTATGTGGGGACAGTTCACACTGAGGTCAAACCGCACGCGTGATGTAAGTGTGATGGTAGTATCCCTGCACCACCAGGTTCATTTTCGTGTTATAGTTTGAGAAGACAGCAAGGTTTTTCTTCAAATAATAGACAAATCCCAAATTGACGTAAACGAGAAAGATCTGCACACTTCCGCCGAAATCGCAAACACAACCTCGGTCTGAAACTGAATGACGTGACGCAGAGAACTCCACGGCAGTGACTTCGACGACGTTGCGTCAGAGTCGACCATTGCTGAATCATGGATTGCGCCACGTCAGCTGGTTTCAGGTCGTGGTTGTGTTTGCGATTTTGGCGGAAGTGCGCAGATCTGGAAATTTGGGATTTGTCTATAGAGGCCTTGCAAATGACGTCACAAGCCGCCATGCTGGGGGGCACATGCCGCAGAGGCGCAGCGAAATGAGCCATGCATGTCCCAATGACGTTACGTCAAACAATGGTGTGGCGTAGTTCACTCAAGTCACATCACGATCGGCTCACACCTCTGCACCCTCCAGCATGGCTGCCAGGATGACGTCATTGCAAGGCCTGTATATCAAATGTAGGAGGAAAACTGGAGCCCTGGAGAAAACCTATGATGTTGAAGAGATGATGTCATAATGACACAATGTTTGGTACTGTTCATGTGCAAAATAAGCAAGACGTCAATCTCCAGAATTCACGAATTTTCGACCCCAACCGGGGTCTTTTTCAAGTGGAACTTTACAATCTGAAACTCTAGAAAAGAGTCTTTTTCTTGAGTCTTTTCTAGAGTTTCAGATTGTAAAGTTCCACTTGAAAAAGACCCCGGTTGGGGTCGAAAATTCGTGAATTCTGGAGATTGAC
>NMRB01000446.1:325064-343164 GCA_002633025.1 Notospermus geniculatus | reverse complement strand
AAACCCCCCCCCCCCCATGTTCCTTACCATGTCGTTATGACAGGGAATCACCATCATGTTGTTTAGGACGTCAAACGTCTCTGGTTGATAATTGAAATAAGTATACATAAAAATATCCGCCGAGAAGTCACACACGTGCAGAATATCCTATTTTCTCCTTCGCCTGAAGATTGTCAGTTAGATCCACTCTTGGAAAAAAAGATCCACGATTTTTTCAAAGTCATTCACTTATCTAAAACAATAATCTGGCAAAAAAGTCAATGTTTGTTCCAGAACTCCCCATACAAATGCTAAAAGTGACAAATCAAGTTTGGCACGGTTTCACCTACGCTGAAGAGGAGTTGGCGGTTCTGTTGCCTGATTGGTCAAAAGAAATTGGCACTGTCCGAAGATCCGGAACGTAGAGTCCACGTTTTGAGCTGTTTCAACAAATGGCTGGTTCAGCCAGACAACAATCCCACAATGTTTGGTAGACAGTGGCAGAAGGCACTGGGTTTGCACTGTCTATATCCAGGGAGAGTAACTCGCGTCTGCACACAGATTTTACGCAACTTGGGCCACGATGTAGAGATCAAAACAGGTCCAAGATAGCAAGCAATTTTCAATCAAATTCATTCCTTGTCTTGACAACATAACCACTTTTGATGGGCACAAAATAATCTCGAACCAAGCAAATGGTTGTCTGCTGTTACGGCGTTAGATGAAAATGACTCCGTTGCAAAGAAAACACGTTTCTTCAATGTAAACAAGTCGACTGGCATAGGAACTAAATAACCTCGACACTGTACAAAACAGGCGAGTATATGAATAAGATCTTCCAATGTTGAAGCATATATGGGCAGAACTTACGAAATATTGCAACATAGTTCCATACTGAACACAACAAGTACAAGTCTGGCCAGTGTCCAACGTGACCTTTTGACCCTGTATATTTGTGAGATAACGTCACCTATTATAGTATAATACAGTTCCGTGATTCAAATTGTCACCGAGTTGTTTGTGAAGGTTGCAGAAATTTTGCCAAAACAACATGTGTAGGAGAACGCCACCACTGGTTGAGAAAATCCAGTCCGATAAATGCACTGAGTTGAAAAATCCAGAGATTCTCCTAAAATTGAGAGGATTTCTTCATAGAAGACACAAGTTGCACTCAGCACTGACCCTATCCTCCAAAAGCGAAAGGAACCAAGAGGAATTTCTCCAGAAAGACAGCAGCGAAACCGAAAGATGCACCGTTACCGAAGGCCGACGTGCTATCAATGAACCAACGATCATCATTCACAATGAGCCTCGCACTGTAACAGCTCAGGTTCATCCCAGTTCACAGTAGTCAGGGTGAAACAAAGGTCAAAGTCACCGTCAACAAGGTCATAGGGGGTGCTACAAAGGATATTATGCTCAGGGTCACCGGCGGGAGCATTCTCAATTCATAATTTGGACTCTCAATTCATAATTTGGATGGATGAATTCGGGAATTTTTCAATGACCCCTGCTAAGAAAACTTTCGGAATGTGGTATTTTAGGAAGCAGGCATTTTATGATGCCACAAAGATGACGAGCTGTCTCAATCAGAATACATAATTCGACAATGTATTCAGTTACTCTGAGTCAGTCATAGAGTCCCCGACTAGATAGAAATTATTCATATAATACTTGATAATGATTATATATTGTACCTGTACATCTTTAAAACTTCACATTCCTAGCACTCTAGTTTACCAGGTACATTTTCCAGAGACAGATCCTGGTATTCTTTTCTTTTTTTTTCCTTCTTCCTCTTATCTCTATCTAACACTGCACAGTTTATTGTACTAACTCATCCGATAAAAATTGTAAAATTTTTAAGGAACAATAAACTATTTGTAATTTGTAATTTGTAATTTGTATGACGTTGATTCCATGACGTTTGCTGTTGAACATTACGATGCACATACTGTAAACCCTAAATTATTCAAGCACGAAATTATTCAGGTTTGTTTTGAATGAGAGGCAAAATCTCATGGAAAATATAAGAATTTTCTGAATTCAGGATTTCTTGATTCTGTTACCCTTTAGCTAGCTGCAGAGATTCCAAGGAAAATTTCACGTTAATCTCGAAAATGCCCTCATTAGAAGACACAATCTGAAAGTGCTCATTGAGAGCTTTCCAATGAGTCATAGTGCAATGACCCTGTTACACTCTAAAAGCTGCAGAGATTCCAAGGAAAATTTCATGTTCACCTCTTAGACAAATGGTGCCATCAGAAAGGGCTCATTAACAGCTTTCCAGTGAGCGGTGATGTTATCAGCTAAGGGCAATTTGAAAATTGGGGGGAGGGAATTTCAAGTCGCTTAAGAATTCTTTAGAATTTTACGAAAATATGTGAACTGTTGCAACACATTTTACGAAATGCGTGTATTTCTGAATAAACAAAATGGCGCCACTGAAGCTGCTTGGTGAAAACTGGCCAGAGGATCAGTCTGACACAATTCATTTTACCTTGGGTGTTTGAGCGTTCAAGGTCGCACAAATTATCTTACTGAATGGCATCTGCGAGCATTCGGCCTTTCATTGAACAATTGATCATGTGCAGAAATGGCAACTATTAATGTAATCTCAAATCACTGAGGGATTTCTTCAGTTACGCCAGTTTGCAAAGCGTCCGTTCTCAATGGGTTCAAAACGGCCGTTTTTGAGAGTTCAAGATCTTTTTGTTGTTTTTGAATAGTCTGTGGAAGTCAGTGGACCAGATTTCTTTGCAGGGGTCGCCCCTTGGTTACAAAGGTTACGCGATAGAGAGTTATATTTGCAGGGGAGGGTACATAGAAAGTTGTTTTCCTGAATGATGTGAGAAGGGCATCCAGTGTTCTAGCCAGGCCAGTTTCACAGGGCGGTACCACCCTGTTCAAAATTCAGAGGTCATTTTACCACCCTGTTCAAATTTTTACCACCCTGTAAGAAAATGTAACTTGCAATGCATTTTCTATTACACCACCTTGTTTGAATTTCATTCCGACCCTGTTTGAAAATCCAGGGCCTTAAAATCATAGGAAAATGCAATCATCCCACCCTGTTTGGAAAAATTTCTGGCTAGAACACTGGCATCTGACGGGGATTAGAACTAGCTGTGGCAGGAATGATGGGCTTTGATGTAGCTCACAACACAATACACAGCCAAACCTCTCGTGAACACTATTTAAACCGCCAAATTTTTTCAAATGTTTTCAAGATTTTTGCCAAAATATCGATCAAGAATCACCGCCACAAAAATTTATACCGATTCTGAGCTGCTAACGATCTTTTGTATCAAGTTTATTAGTTTATTAGTCAACACATGTTTATTAGTCAACACAATTTCAAGTTTCAGATTTTTGAGTTTTCATCGCTTTTCAGGGCTTTTCTACCCCAAGGGTGTCTTCGCAAGAGAGGTTCCACTCTATACACCCTTTCAGAAATACGGCTCTCAGTGTTCACTGATGACGTCTAAGGGGGATTCTTTAGCCCCCTGCATTGCCATACAAAAGGGACGGTCATGGTTGACTTCTTTTGATGACATGCAGAGGGGATAACTTAGTTCGAGCGCTGGCTGCTGAATTTCTGGAAAGGTGTATACCATCTCTTGAATGGATTTCAATAGTATTATCAACAAGAAACCAAAATAGGAGAAATTATCAAAATATTTGACCTGGATACCTCTGTGACCCTGATAAGTTTCGAAAATCTAAAAGCTCTCCATTACATAACGTGTTTTGGTTTGATCTGCTCACACCACAAAATTATTTCATGCTAGTTATCAGTAAACACAAGTGTTTCAATTCTTTGGCGACTTCAGTATTTTGACTTCTCTAAAGCCTGCCGCACACTGGAGCTATCTGCTGAGCAAAAAGTCATTCGAGACCGTTTGATCAGCAGATAGCTCACCGAAAAAGACGCGCATACGCGAGCTTTCTGCCTCGCGAGGCAAAAAACTCACCAAAATTACACGCAGAAGACCTCCAAAATGACATATCTGTTTCCAATTCAAAAGGAATCCTCCTGATATCAATATTCAGTTTGATTCATTTTGACCTTGGTAATCTGGACACCTTTCATCTAGGACAGTAACTGAAAGTCCCAGAGGTGTCCATAGAGCGGTCTTCAGCACTTAAATGTAGGCCTGTGTAGAAATAGCAACATGGAAAATGTTTTATTCAGGAAGCAGCACAGCTAGGAAAGAACAAAGCTTTTACTGGGTTTGCGCTTGGACCGGTATAAATCAGACATGTCCACACGGTTTTTAATCCAGGTCCATGAAAGCTAATTCACTACCAAGCTAAAAGCAAGTTTATCGCTGCCAAATTCCAATGTCTAAGAAAATGTTGTCATACTCCTCAATTCATCCACTGCCCATGCTCTTTTGGTTTTATAGCCCTACATTGCCAAAAGGTTAGCAATTTTTTATCCCATTTGCCTATTTTTGTCACTAAAGTTACCAGTTGCAGTTCATTCCACTTCCCAGTCGCGCGAGGTTTATCAACGATAGCTCCACAACGGCTGGGTCAAATTTGACGAAACATATGTCAATCGACTTGTCTTTCTTGCCGGTATCTTTCTGCTATCTTCATTTTTTGCGTAAGGCCGACATAACGGATCCCTTTCTCAAAGCCCATTTCATTTCGCCATGGTGTTCAGTGCAGTTTACACGTGCGCGATGCATTACGTCATTTCAAAATGGCCACCATTTCGGCCGTCAACACAAACTGTGATTTGTGAAGGAACTTTTTTCTGTCACGTTTTGCGGGAAAATGACAGTGATGATGGCTGTAGCGCCAAAAAAGACAAATCGATTGATGTATGGTATGTCAAATTCGACCCAGCCGTTGCGGAGCTATCGTTGATAAACCTCGCGCCACTCGGAAGTGGAATGGAGAGTAAGCTGTATTGTATATGCATGGCAGGAAATTTGAATTGCTGTCTGCAAGCGCAATATTGAAAAGTCTGGTTCAGCTTCCTATCACTAGATGGAAACACTGAGATAACATATACACGTTACAGGCAGTTTACCATGTGCAAAACTGTATATATATGTTATGGGCAATCTCACACCCCATGTGCATAAATGTATATACAGTATACGACAATATGGGCAGTGAATGAGTTAAACAATAATGCGGAATACCTCTCGCCATGTACAGTGTAACCTCTCCATTAAAACCATAACATGCCAAAGGCAACGACCATCAACATGAGATTTTGAAACATCAGTTCTGCCACTGTTTCTCTGATGGCGCTGCGATCACTCTACATGCTTCAAGCATTTTGGTAATGAAAAAGATTGTTAGCGATGGGACCAAAACAGTTATAGTGTAGATTTTGGTGCTGGTGAGTTTCGATAATTTTTTTGGAGGGAGGGGTGAAAGTCATGGAAACAGCTCCACTGATTTGGCGGTTTAACACTTTCCTCAACAATACAGCATTGAAAAGGTTAATTTCAGTTACTCCGTAGATGTTTTTCAAATATTTTCCTCATAATTTCTAGGCCTTGGTGACAAACAATAGGGTCAACCACCACAAAACTCCCATAGTGCTGAACAGAGTTGTATGGTGTTGGGCCCAGGATTGAAAATGACAAATGAAGCTGATGGGCCGTATGCACCAAACGAAGATTATCTTGAACTCAGGTTGAGCCGCAACTTTTCCATTGTTCAGGTTTGCCAGGGCATGATGTGACAATGGAAAAGTTGTCGCTTAACCCGAGTTCAAGATAATCTTCGTTTGGTGCATACGGCCCGATGTGTTAAAATGATTAGGCCATGGTAGGAACAGGCGAGAGGGAAAAGGCAAGAGGAAAATGGTGCAGCAGCGAGTAATGAGTGCAAAATTATCCCCCAAGAGGAGAGGACAGGAGATTGGGGCTATAATGTTAGCGCCTTCCTACCCCTGAAGCACCCCAGCCTCGAATAAGCAGAATGATCAGTATTTCGGTTACCTTGGGGTTGGTCCATTTTGCTTTATCGGGGTCCTTGGGTTGTGCTGAGAGTGTCTTGGTAGGGTTCATGCTTGGGTCCGGGGGAGACAGGAGGGCACGGATCTTGGGGCTGTTTAACTGTTTGTCTGGGTTATGTGGTGTAGCCCTTACCTGTAGCGAAACATTAGGCGCGACACCCGACATCAAATCGTGAAAGTTCTCGGGAAAATTTTGAGCTGGATCCATTTGAACCTGTGAGAATAAAGAGGAAGGAAAGGTATTAGTTCAAGTGTGAATTGTAAAGATTTCCTGGAAAACTTCTGGCGCATCGAGAACTGAGTGGTGCACAACCCTGGCTAAAGGCCCGTTTCCATTACAGCGTTTTCTGCTGCAGTTTGCGGCGAGCGGTGCGATTTTCACGAAGTTTTGGAGAATCCTTTGATGATTTAACAATAGAATGGCTTGTTAATAGGCTCTATCACTCCAAAAGAGTGCAGCACCTGACAGGGCAGCGTCATGACGCCCCCACGTCATTTCTGAACGTCATGATGTGACTCGAAAAAAAATCCAGTTGTTTCAGCGATCATGACGTCGGGAAACAATTTGATTTTTTTTCGTCTCACGTCAAGGCATCATGTAATGACGTGCGGGACGTCATGACGTTGCCCCGTCAGGTGCTGCACCCTTTTGAGTGATATCGTCTATTATCCCAATGCCTGGAAAACCGCACTTCTCACCACAAACCATTCGCTCCTAATTCCTTGTTCGCTCAGACTTCGCCTCACAAGCCTTTCTCCTATACCCCACCTCCAAATTTGTGGAGAAGTACCAAGTTTTGGGGGATCCAAGGATGAAAATCAACACACCACGAGCAAACCCAGGCTCCGTAAACGATTTGTCCTCTTCTTCCTCTAAGACAATCCTTGGAATGAAACACCACCGTGGAAATCCGCAATAAGGAATAATTCACAGCAACGTCTCAATGAGAAATTCCTGAGACGAACATTCACAAAACCATAGCAACACACAAAACAGCAGTGTACATGTAAGTATAGGATATATTGCATAATGGTGATTTGCAATAGGGAACACATACAGTGGAACCCCGGTCGGCGACCACTCCTATAACGCGACCACCCCGGAAAGACGACCAGTTTTCAACTGTCCCGATTGTTTTCTCTTTATTTCCCTTTTGGAGGGTTTCACTAACGCGACCACCACGCTATCCAGACCGCGACCACAGCTTTGGCTGTCCAAAGCAGCAATTAGCACCTTGGTAACACGACCATCCACAACCTTATAAGCGGTCTGATTATGAAACTCCAGCCTGGGCCACATGGAATTCCCAATTCCTGAACAGTAAGCCATGGTGCCTTCTACCTTGTGGCTTTGCAAGGGCAAGTAAAAGACCCCATCCNACGTCTCAATGAGAAATTCCTGAGACGAACATTCACAAAACCATAGCAACACACAAAACAGCAGTATACATGTAAGTATAGGATGTATTGCATAATGGTGATTTGCAATGAGGACGGAGCAGTACTAGCACCACACGGCGTCGCTGTGAGCGTTGTGACCAAAATGTCGTTTTTCTAACGTTGTTTCCATTTATTTCTGGCACGAAAATAACCAGTTTGTGTTGGTCACCCGACAGTAAAACTTGTATCATCGTGTAGCAGATGAAATTTTCTTTTAATCTCATTACGTTTTTTTAAAGATAAGAGATACGCTGGCGATAATAGCAACGTTATTGTGTCATTATTCCTGTAGAAAAATGTACAGGTCATTTTCTCATGACGCAAGGTCAACACCTAAAATGACGTCAATGACGTCGTTCAGGTCACATCGCTCGCAGCGCCGACCTGTCGGGATAAAAAATTTGTGCCATCCTCATAGGGAACACATACAGTGGAACCCCGGTCAGCGACCACTCCTATAACGCGACCACTCCGGAAAGACGACCAGTTTTCAATTGTCCCGATTGTTTTCTCTTTACTTCCCTTTTGGAGAGTTTCACTAATGCGACCACCACGCTATCCAGACCGCGACCACAGCTTCGGCTGTCCAAAGCAGCAATTAGCACCTCGGTAACACGACCACCCACAACCTTATAAGCGGTCTGATTATGAAGCGGTCTGATTATGAAACTCCAGCCTGGGCCACATGGAATTCCCAATTCCTGAACAGTAAGCCATGGTGCCTTCCACCTTGTGCCTTTGCAAGGGCAAGTAAAAGACCCCATCCAAGTAAGGAACATGAGTAGCTTGAGGTGGCCTCTACCGTACTTTACCAGGGCCAATAATACTATGGGTCGTATTTTAGAATGTTCCTTAACTTTAAGGTGGACCTTAATGTTAAGGAATGTTCTAAAATACCGCCCAATGGCTTTGGCCCTGATGGAATAATTCAGTAAAAATTTAGTAGAATATGTACCTGATTGAAATTATTCTGCCCGTAAGGACTGACTTGCTGCTGATGTTGTTGTAAGAGAAGGCGCTGGTGTTCTTGAGCGAGACGCTTCTGTTCCCTCAACTGTTTATGTCGTTGCTGCATCAGTAACGAGTGCCGCACGATGTTGGCCGGGGACATTTGGTTTGACGCAAATGCCTGCTGCTGCTGCTGTTGTTGTTGTTGACCAACACGCGGCTGCGGCAGCATGCCGTTCGGGAGACCTGAAAGTTGGATGTGGATTTGCACTTGAGGTTCAAACAAATGGGCTTTCTGAAAAGCACTTGTGCATTCGTGAACAAAAACATTATTTCAGGAGTGCTTACTGGGAGAATTTAACTCTATCAGTGCCAAAGACATACTGGTACGTCCATGGATTTTTGGGACATTTCAGTTCACCAGATGAACACCAGATGTCTCTGCAATCTCTAATACTGTTCTATGGCTCTCTTGCTGTGGACAGTGGAATTGTGTGGTGTTTGGGACTGGGGGAGACTGGGTGGTTGTGCTGCACCTCATTTTTGGGGCAAAAATTGGCCTTTTTTTGCGAAAAAATATGATCAATTGTGATCAATTTTTGGAAATGTTCCACCAGAAATTCTGTTTTCATGGTTGTTATGTTGAAAGAAGACGTAGAAACAAACATTCTGAGGCCAATTTGGGGTGTGTATCTGAATTTTTTTCCTGAAATTTTGATGGGAAAATCTGTCTAAAACCCGTTTTTCTGGCACTGAAAGAGGAAACTGTACAAGTGAGCTGCAAAATTACGGCACCTACCAGCTTGATTCTGGGTGAATCTTGGCGCTCCCTGTTGTTGCTGCTGCTGTTGTTGTTGTTGTTGATTGAAATTCATCTGAACACGCTGCTGCGGTGGCTGCTGCTGCTGCTGCTGCTGGTAACCTCCCTGAATCATCGGCGACGTCCGCTGCATCGCCGCTCCCGCATCCATCGTCGAATTCAAATCCATCAAAATATTATTGGCACTTGTTTTATGTGTCAGACCAGTCGTATCTGGCTGAGGCTGCTGTTGTGGCGGCCCAGTGCTCGAGACTACGCTCGAGCTCGACGCCATTGGGTCGTCTCTCATCAGCTGCTGCTGTATCGCGTCGATGGCCATCTGCTCGGACATATTCGACGACGTATTGAACTGCGACGAAGTCTGATTAATACAGAGCAAATTATCAATCTCAGTTAATGATAAATTTGACGAGTTAAGAACCTGTTCTAATTGCGACAACAACGTGACGTCGTCGGTCATATTTGTTTGGTCCATTGACGGAGCTGGCGGTTGCGTCGGCTGTGGGGGCTGCGACGGGACGCCCAAATCTTGCTGCAGCTCCTGCGCTTGCTGTATGATATTAGCGAGGAATGGATCAGAGTTCGTAAATTGCGGACCGGACGTCCCACCGACGCCACCAGTCGAGCTACTCGACGTCACGTCCATACTTTCCGAGCTCTGCGACAGCAACTGTTGCAAATTTTCATAAGTGTTCGAAACTGAGGTAGAAGAAGCTGATGGCGCCATGGCCTTTTGTTCCTTCAGTTCATCCTTCGTATTTCCCGGGAATGGCGAATTCGGATTCGTGCGTGGATTGTCCCACGAGTTTGGCGTCTTTTTGGCCTCCTTGAAATTATCATTTTCTGTCTTGACGGACGGCTTTTGGTCTTCCACTGACGACGAGGCGGTCACCTCCATCGGCTTATCTACATTTTTCGGCAGACTATCCTGCGGGCAACCCAACGGGTTAGCGTTACCTTGGTTACCACGCGACTGCCGCATTTTCTGCGAGCTTTCCTTTTTAGATAACAATTGGGTCAATAACATATTATTCTGAACTAACTGGCTATGCTGTGCATTCGACGTTGACGATTCGGCTTCAACCATTTCCGTTGAATCCACGTCCTGCGTTGACGCTTTTCGTTTTAAACTCGGCCCCGTCAGTGGAGCCAACAGCGATTTACTGTCCCCTGAGTCATTGTTATCACGGTCCCAAAACTGCGACAGAAAACTCTCCAGATTGCCGCCAGAATTCAAAACTTGCGCAACTTTATCATTTTCATTACCAGTTGTACTGGTAAGGAAACTGTCAAATTCTGTATCGTAGTCCGAATTTGAATGCACATTGTGATTCCCGCTCATTGCACTTTGTGCTTGTTGCGCCATCTGGTGGTTATCCCTGTTGCCATCCTGTTTTGGCGGTGACTGCGTTTCATCCTGATTGGTGGTGCTTTCCTGTAATTTGAAGGGAACTTATAATCAGAATGTCATTAAGTTAGATAGTGTTGAACCAATGGGAACCATGGTCACAAACAGATGACACCAGTATTGAACCAATGGGAAACATGGTTATTTATGGACATTATGGTGAACCAATGGGAATCATGGTCACATATAAATGTCACCAGTATTGAACCAATGGGAAGCATGGTTATTTATGGACATTACGGTGAACCAATGGGAATCATGGTCAGGCATAGATGACACCAGTGTTGAACCAATGGGAAATATGGTCATTTATGGACAATTTTTTGGAACCAATGGGAATCATGGTCACTTATGGACAATTCTATTGAACCAATGGGAAACATGGTCAGATATAGGGCACTGTGGCGTGCATTTTCTGCAAACTTTTGATAAATGTAGATGAGTCAGTGAGATGGGGAGGAAAAAAGACGGAAAGAACCCAGAAAATCTGAATTTGTCCGTACTTACCACATTCATCTTACTGTCCTCCTCATCTTCTACCTGTTGTAATAATTTCTGCAACAACTCGTTGCGTTTTGGTCGCTTGGCCTCTCGGGGGTTGCCGTCGGATTTTGGCTCATCGTTCAACAGTTGCTGCGAAAGAAGGAACATTGGAAGTTATTTGGAGGACATCGGCAGCAGTCATTTCGTGAGCAAACCAGATCACACAGCAGCTCCAACACAAACGCATTCATTACAGTGCCTACCCCAGCTCCCTGGTGGTAGGTATTTTCAATTAAGCTAGGAATCCACCATTATTGATTTTCAACCTGATTTTGCATTGCGACATTGCGTTGCAACTGGGCACTCGATCTCCGTAGTGGACTAGCTAGACGTGATTTCCACCAATGGCAAAGATGTGATCAATTTCAGTCGGCAATCGGTCAGGGACCGGTATCAGTTCCTTGCGATCGTATTCAATTGCAGGTAGCAGGTTGCAAAGCAAGTTGCAACAACACAGAAAATCAGCAGTGGATTACCAGCTTTGGGGGAGCTAAGCTCGCTAATGCCATCTGAAAACTTGTGGCAGAACTAGCATTTGGCCAACGTTGACCTTATATGGTTTTGATTTTATTTACAAAAAGTCTGATTTCGCACTGGCACTGAAAGGTTAAGTATTCAATATTTGAGAAGAAAATCGTTGTCGTTACCTTTAGTAAAATATTTTCATTCTTCTTAGGCTCAGCCTCATTTTTCTCAGTTTCCGCCGACAATTTTTTCTCCGCCTTTTCCTCGTTCTCGTCATCCTGTGACAGCAACTGTTTCAAAATCACGTTGTCGCCTTCCGGGCGCCGCAGGTCATCCTGGTCGTCTTGTGACGTGCTCTGCGGCTGTTCCTGCGGGCTTCGGCCAGGTCCTGGCTGGGGCGACTGGATGCTGACAGATGGAGACTGAGGCATATCCCTGAAATAAGCGAATTGCCTCAAAATTGAGAGGTGTCTGAATCTTAACGAAAAAAGAACTCTTTTACCATTTTGCGGCCGAGTGGTGTGGCTTCCACACGGTTTGGAGTGTCCTTCAGCGGTTTGAATTATGGTACTGATGGACGCCTCGTTTAACATAGGTCATTGAACCATCTTTTTTGAAGATGGGTATTCGGCCTAGTGGTTTAAGGCGTGTTGCCCCATAGTGCTGGCGACTGATGCCTCGTGCGAGGGTCCGTGGGTTCGAATCTGGTAGGAAGCGATGTCTTTCACCTAATAGAAACCCGTTTCTATTTCATGTTCTGACACATCTGAAATGAGAAGAGGAACTTACTTTTGGTCCTTGCCATCTGCGTCCCTATTCTGTTGCAGCAGCTGGCGAAGTTTAAACCTCTGATTATACGATAACCGATGGAACTGGTCGCGGGCGAACTGCTCCCTCGCCGCTTGCGACAAGTTTGGCATCTGAACGTTATTACCCGCCTGAGCCTCCATACTCTGGAGAGCGGCCAGAGGATTCTGGGAGTTGGTCCCCACCTGCGATACAGCGACAGCTGTGGGAAGAGAAATACATGTATTATAACCCTAGTACTCAAGCTTATGTAATTTTTTTATCCATCTGTTCCTCAAGAGAGTTTGTAAAAGAAGTTCAGCTCAGAACATCAGCTCAGGTAGAAAGATATTTCGGTTCAGAATTTTTACACCAGATGTCAGCACCATTCGCGGGGCGTCCACAGGCATCCACAGCCATTTGGAGTGCTAAAGGGATAACTCCAGTTGGAATTAATCAGACGAACATACTACAAAAAGGCCCACCACCCAAGAATCATGTGTGAAGATGATTTTTTTACATATTTGAGCAATTTCGGACTTTACTTTTTAAATAAGTTGGTTTACGTATAAATTCCCAGTTTTACAGGAAGAAATTGATATTTTCACATTATTCTTCCGTTGAGTACAGAGGAAGAGAATCTTTTCAAGCAGAAATTTATTCTGCACTAGAGGCGCTTCTGCATTCTTTAACTTGGCAGTTTAAACAGATGCAAAAAAATCTTCTCTAAATGTAGCGTATTTCATTTGATATTGACATGGGACAAAATAAAAGAAGTGTTCACAATCACTGTTGAAAAAACAAAAACATAAAACAAAACAAAACTACGAAGTTTTAGAAGAACATGTTCGATGACCTGAGTCTATTCTCACCTGACTGCTGCAGCTGTTGAAGTTTGAGCTGCGACATTTGAGTGTTCACCTGCGAGCTGTGGGCCTGGCCAGTCGACACTGGTGCCCCCTGTTGGTCGCTGAACACATCGTCTGACTGACTCGACAGACTTCCTGGAAGAAGGCAAGTGAGCATGCATTGACATCAAATGACACAGTAAAACGACACTTTCGTCCAAAAACAGGCTACAGTGTTCTAACCAGACCAGTTTCATAAAATAAAATAAATTCAGACCAGGGCGGTACCACCCTGTTCAAAATTCAGGGGTCATTTTACCACCCTGTTCAAATTTTCATCACCCTGTTTAAAAATATAACTTGCAACATGTGCAATGCATTTTCTATTACACCACCCTGTTTGAATTTCACTCCCACCCTGTTTGATAATCCAGGGCCTTAAAATCATAGGAAAATGAAGACATCCCACCCTGTTTGAAAAAATTTCTGGCTAGAACACTGATCTAATACACGAATTTGGTGAGATGTTCACATGCACATCATTAGTAGAAACCTCGACTCAAGAAACTGATCACAAGATGATTTTCTAGAAATTCTTCCACAGCAGAACTGCACAAGACGGAAGTCGGGTTTACACTTCAATCGAACAACGCCACCTTGCCAACAGTGATCAAGCGATGTCAGATGGTTGACTGCAATGGAATTGTAAACAGCCGCATGACATCACTGACCATCCTCCACACGCAGAGATCCAAAATGATGTTGGGCTTCTGTTTTTAAAACCTTTCCTCACCCATCTGGGCCAATCAGCCCATCACCCTGAAGACTGATTCGCCCAAGCGGACCATTCAATTTCAAATGCTGCCAATAAGGTTTATTATCACTGAATGACTGAATTATTAACACTGAATGAGCAGGCCTGTGATGAGGAAAGGGTCAATCTGACAATGATGTCACGATAACGTCAAACAAGGCCAAGTCACGAAATCATTGATAAATTCAGAATTTGCTCTAAGCAGCCATCACTGAAGTTGAGCTTGGTTTAATTTGTCGTCTGCCATCATTGACTGTGTCTAAATAACGAGGTTGTTGGACAAGACAAACAGAGAGTGTAACCCAACACAGTGGTGGTCACCGTCATGTTGTGGTATCAGACAACGGCACATAACTGAAGTGTAAACCCTCCTAAACGGCAAAAAACAAGTCAAATCAGTCACTAATTAACAAAGTCGTTAATCATGCAAACTCAAAATAAAACTGCCACACTTACTTGACATCGGTGACATCATCGCGGATGATGACGAGGAGTTGCGCTGCAACTGTGGCTGCTGAAAGCTCGGCGGTAAATTCCGCACCTGGTTCCGGCCCTGCCCGGCCATACCGGGACTACGTTGTTGTTGCTGAAATCCTGCCCCTTGATTCCACTGATTCTGATTCTGGGCAAAGCCGGGGCTTCGCTGACTCTGGTTGGGGAATCCCGGACTTTTTGCCGGCATTACCGGATTTGGACTCTGAGCAAATCCGGGGCTACGTTGGCCCGAATGTCCGGACTGTCCTGAGTGCCCTGACGCCACGAATCCTCCAGGGCTCCTTTGGCTGGGAAATCCCGGAGATAAAGCGTTACGATTTTGAACGTTTAACGTAGGTGGCCGTTGCGGCATATTGCCTTGAGTTCGCACCTGGGGAGCATTCATTTGTGACATATTACTCCATGATATATGCGTGGTTGGCGTGTGCACAGACGTCGTCACTGCCGCCGCTGTTTGCACCAAATTTGCATTTTTTAATCCGAACGAATCACCGCCTGGTAACATATCCCAGTTTGTCGACGTTGGCAACATATCCAAAACGTCATCAATGTTTATATCGTCTTTTCGCATTTGCAATTTCATTCCACTCATCAAGTCCGAGCCAATGAAATTTTTCATATTCATATTTGAGAGATTAGACATTCCCAGCATGCCTCGCTGTGTGGACGCTGTTGGCCCGATGATCGACTTCATAAGGCTTGTCGACGCAGAACCTTTTAGTTCAAGGTCCGAGTCGCACTCCCTGCAAGTTGAGGAAAAATTGGATGAGAAAATACCATGTGTGGAACATTTTGTGGATGTCATCCAAACGAAATGACGCAACCACGAAATGATTTATGATATCTGGCCCGCTCCAGCAAAAGCAGACGCTTGTCGCCACCTGAGGAAAGGGTTAACAACCTTGCAGCACAACAGCTGAAATGTACGTTGATGCAGGTTTACAATAGGAGTGGACAGCAGTGATAATAGTTGAGTAAACTGATGACCAATGATGATCACTTGCGACAAGCGTCTGCTTTTGCAGGAGCAGCTCACAGTTTATGAATCCAGCACCGAGTGCCTAAATCCAGCCGCACACCAGGCGTTATCGCAAGCTATCTAATCGCCACCGATCTTCTCACCAGCCACCGCAGACTAGGCGACATCGGATTTGCTGTTGTTTTGAAGAGTCACCGTCTGTCACCTGAAGAATGGGTCCAACAGGGGATCGAACACAGAACCTGAGAGGTGATATTACTGACATTTCCACTGCACAACTCTGACAGCCTAAATAGTTTACATACCTGATAATAGAGTGCGTTGACATGATGTATTCTGGTTCTGTAGCATTGTTGAAAAGTTTGCTCTTGGTCTGAACGAACACGAAACGATTTTCCTGAAGCTTGAACCGATACACAGCACTCGTGTTGCAGCCATTTTTTATCACTGAAAACGAAGAATATCACATGAAAAATCCAACAAGATGTCTTCCTGGCGGCCATAATGAATATCGGGTCGCAACCAAAATCAATAGGGAACCTTCACATTTTGGAGACTGATTTCTAGACACAGTGGTGACGACCGCTTTCATGGTTTGTAGTCAGTGAAATCAGTCAGGATGAAAGCACACCAACATTTTGTTTTGTCTGAATTGGCAAAAAATTCATTACATTACATCAATTTTTCAAGAATATGATCAATTATTCTCAAAACTTTTTAGCCCTCAAAAGGTTAAGACAAATGCTTGATTATTCGTAAAGTTATCTAGGAAAATCTGTTAGATGTCGCTCGATGATCAACAAGGACAGTCAGATTGCCTGTGCCACTGTTTATGTTATGTAGTACATTTCACCTATTGAAATGGGTGGGTTCACCAAGGCCATTAACACTTTCCTCAAATGCGACTTTCGACGGGTTTTCCTAGACTGCCTCACATTTTGATGTCTATAGGACGTACGTACCTTCGTGGTGATGCTTCGCTAACTGTTGAACATCGTTTACATGACAAAAATCACGAATATTTTGTCCAATGAAATCCGGATAATTGTAATGGCTGTGAGTAATTGCACTACAATGTAAAAGAAAGGAGAAAATTGCATTAGTAGAAAAGAAGACTTTTGTGCGAATTCCAATAGACAATATCACTCCATCCAAAAGAGTGCAGCACCTGACGGGTCAGCGTCATGAAGCCCCACACGTCATTTCTGAATACCATGACGCGACTCGAAAAAAATCCAGTTGTTTCAGCGAGCATGACGTCATGAAACAATTTGATTTTTTTCGTCTCACCTCAAGACGTCATGAAATGACGTGCAGGACGTCATGACGCTGACCCGTCAGGTGCTGCACTCTTTTGGAGTGATAGCGTCTATTATTGATCTAGGAAATATTTACTCCTGATAGTGAGGTTGAAAACAGAAGTGGCCGTCAGAAATTCTACCAGGGGCGCTGTGATCGTGTGAGATGTGAAATCGGTGTATAAACTTATGACAAATGATGATCACTTACGACAAGTGCCTACTTATGCTATGCGGTAAAATATTTTCTATGGGGCTTACTGTTTCCTCCTACGTTACGTTAAGTCATTCCAGTGACATGACACTTACTAAGGACAGATTGCTTACAGGTGTTAGTGTGAAACCTGTCACCGACATCCTATGTCTACCTATCACCCGATATATGACAATACATCTCAGTTGAAAATTTATTATCTAAACACCAGTATAAAGTGTTACTGGTAGCCTAGCAACAATTATTAGGAGGAGGTTGACAATTAAGAGGAGGGTGGCCCCCTTGGAAGCATTTTTTTACTAACTCGATACCCGATCAAATCCACTCTTCATGTGATAGAGAGAAGAACTCTCTCTGACAGCACATGTTTTCTCCGGGCACTCTGGTTTCCTCCTGCTATAGACCTTGTGCAGTGGCTCATTATGACATCACTTTTGACCATGCTGACGTCCACGTCAAAGTGCGCCACGTGTAGATCGCGTCATGGTTGAAGCGTTAATGACAAAGTGCACCACGTCAATTTGACCGTCGGCGTCAAGACGGCGGATTTTCCCATGATGACGTCATCTGCACAAGCTCTATACATTAATTAATTGGTCCAATGTTGTCAATAGACTGTGAAAACCGAACCGCTTGCTGCACACCGTGGCGGTAACCTCGCTTGTGGAAAGCGGCCTTTACAGGCCAAACGACAGGTGTAATCGTTTTACTCACCTGGTGTCACAATTAATAACTTTTCCTGTCAGGTCCTGTTTTGTGGTGAATTGCTCTATACCAAGCATAGTGTTTGTCTTCTCACTGATTGGCAGACGACGCGCTATGCATACTAAGCAGGACTGGCTTTCTGTAACGAAAACGGCAGATTAACCCTTAAACCATCAAATCAGTGGAGCAGTTCCCAGGATCTTTACCGTAAAATTTCACCAAATAACATCAGCACAAATATCCAGGGCCGTATTTAGCTTTTTGGTCCAGGGGCAAAAGCCTCTTTGGGGGGGGGGCAGAAGACCTTTTTTGCCGTTTATTGCCGAAAATCTGCATGAAAATCACGTTTTTTGGTTGGCTCTGGGGGAGCAC
>NMRB01000446.1:256147-279282 GCA_002633025.1 Notospermus geniculatus | reverse complement strand
GAGGGTTACTCCCTCCGATTTATTCGGTTTCCTCCGAGTTCTTCGGTTTCCTCCGGGTTCTTCGGTTTCCTCCTACACTCAAGTAGAAGTCGCTCAATATTGCTATCAGGGCTAATAATGCGGTATTTAGGGCATTAGTGTAACAATGAGAATCTGACAAGTACAATACACAAGAAACTAAAGGAGTGACACTATGCCCTCCTATTATTTGCAGGTGCATAATCAATGTCCTGGGGGCTGATTCAAAAAGTAACTTTAAGCTAATGGTACCTTTAACCAAATGGAAAATGCATTTAAGTTAATGGTACCATGACAACAAATGCATGAGCTTAAAGTCGCTTTATGAAACAGGTCCCTGATCATTTGCACTCGACAATCATTTAAAATGATTGTCGTTCGCTACTGGTACCGGTACATAAATGATAATGAGTTAAAATCAAAGCTTTTTCAGGAGTCTGCTTCTTTTTGCCAGAGGTCCTCAGGCATGACCCCCTCCGCCGGGGACCCCCCTCGTCCCATGATATATATCTGGGGACCAAGACCATCATTGGGCCATCAGATAAATTAGACCTACGGCATGACTGCCCATCAGTGGCTTAAGATGGGACCCCAGCCAAAGACTCCAAAACGTGGACCCAGGCATGCCTTTAAACCACAGAACATTGACTCGCGCAAAATTATAAGCCTGAAAAGTGAAAAAGAAAATCGAATATGTTATAAAAAGGTACAAATTGACCAGCATAGGCCAAGACACATTTTGTAAAAAGTGCCTTTTTTTCCTAGTTTCTGTTTTCGGAGTGCCTTTTTTTCCTAGTGCCTTTTTTACCTAGTGCCTTTTTTACCTAGTGCCTTTTTTACCTAGTGCCTTTATTTCCTAGTGCCTTTTTTGGCTGTGCGGCCTCCTTTCCGCCGTGTGTTTGGGCAGCTGGGCAAGTGCCAATTTGGACAACAGGTGTATGATCGCGTCTCCTCTGCAACTTGGATGAGAGTAGCCAACACGTGGCAACTATTGGCAACAGCCCATTCTCTTCTATGTGACCATCTGTTGGCAACAAGACAGTAGTCAAACTTACCGGGTACAAGCAATATGGTATTTTTTGAAAGAAACTACATGTACATGTATATATGGCATATACGCACATCAAAGTTGGCCAAAATAGTAGCCAACGGACGGACCCAACAGACACCAGATTTGACAAATTTGGCGATCAAATTTCTTGATCTCCCAATTTTCAAATCTGGGTAAAAATGACGATGTATCAAAACAGAAAGGTTTTCAGGAGGAATTTCTCTGGAAATAAAGGTGGTGTACCCTGAAAACAAAATAGCTCAAGTCATCCATCCATCCCAGGGGCTATAGGTCCGATTGCCAACCCAAGACACTAAAATCCGTGAAAACAGCTCTCGCCGCGACCCTAGGAGTACCAGTACATACACTACAGTGGAACCTTCCTTACCAAACACCACTGATCGTTTCTATTCATTTGAATTGAACCTCTTAAATGAGGACGTCTCTAAATTAAGGACAACACCAGTCAGTCCCAAGGTGTCGTTAACAGAGAGGTTCCACTGTACTTAATAACACAAATAACATTTTTCATGTTTTTCCTACACCAGTGATGCACCAATTTTAAGAAAACTAAAACTGTCACATACCTCAGTTATAATGATCACCAGGATTCTTGTCACGAGTGGTTGCTGGACCACACAGATTTAGGAGAAGTTTCCAATGGCACTAATTAAGATTTTTGTATACTACACATGTACGTCCATGCATATGTCACCATAACTCATGGAGATAATCAAACGAGTGCGTTCCAATAAGACTATGACGATGTGGCTACACAGATGCACGAGTAAAAACGTCAATATCAACGGTACATGGCCATATCGGAGCAATACAGTGCGGTACGAATCAATAGGTCCTTGCCTTTTAGAGATGTGGCAGTGTGCGTGAATGCGAATTCTATTTCTAACTGGAATTGTCTGAATGGAACGATAATCCCGAATGAGAGTTCTCAATGCGGTCAATCAGGGGAAGCAGATCGTAACGAGAAATTGGCCAAAAAAGCAGGAACGCATTTACTGATGATGCTGTCAACTGTAGCACGAGTATCCTTTGATGTAGGAGTGAATGTAGCACGCCAGAGGGCAGAAAACTTAATCCAAACAGCCAAAGACGAACGAGTCCTCCACATACAGACTTCAAGAGTCTGTCAAGAGTTTTGCTCTACAGCCTAGAGTTTGTAGAGGAACAGTACCTAAAACGAGGAGAGGCACGTATACAGAACTGTCAAATATGCACACTGGATTGAAGCAGGAACTATTAAAGATCCAAGGACAGTTTCAAGTCTGTCAACAGGTTCTGATGACAGCCTGCCTATACTGCTGTTTGAGTCCCGTGACGTCTAAAACAGCATCTGAATGCACCTCCTCACATCACCATCCACGTAGTACTCTGTACCTACCACTACCAGGAGCCATACACGGTACACAGGAAGGAATCCTGTTCCATTCCTCATCACTGAACCCGCTCTACTCTGTACTCAAAACATGGGGACATCCTATTCCTAAGCTCGGATCATCGCCAGCCAGCGTGCATACCTAGAGCTCCTGCAGATAGGCACCTGAACTTCTGACCCAACGCCAATGCACAACCAGAGCCAGAAAACAGTAGCGTTACAATCCAAGCCTTTCAATCAGCTCAAGTGAGTGAATGCACACAATATCGGTCAAATAATCGCTAATGCACCCCTCTACAGTAACCCTCTCAATGGCCATGCTGTGTGGATGAATAATAATCTATTGTACCATTGTGTACATTAGATAGAGCTACTAGTTCTAGCCGTTCGCTATAGAGGGAAGCAGCATACAGAGCTCAGAAATCACATCCTTCCTGGTAGGTACGTGTGCATAGTACGGGCTATACTCTGACAAGGTTAATACCCATTCTCCAAGTCCAAATATCTTCAAGGACTTTAAGGACTTTTGAAGGACCTCTCCAGCCTTTTTTCAAGGACCGCACCAGTACTGATAATATTGCCGAATATGATTGGGAGGATATCGTTCCATGAGCAAGGTGGAGCGGCATTATGCCGCATATCTAATACCAATGGGCCTAGGTTTGCGTACTTGAAATTATGACAACCCTGTGTTGGCGACAAGGTTCACGGTGTAGTGATGTGCACTTGTAATGCAGCAAACATACCGGTACTCTAGTTTCGTTCTTCTAAGGTTACTTCATATATTCATGCTATAGGTTAAGGCCTAGACCACAATATAGACCGTACAAAGAATTTATTGATTCTATTCAACATAACTGACCAATGAGTGAGTCTGCGTTACAGCTCTTCATATTCAATCGAGTAGGTGGTCATATGGGTGTTCAGTAAAGTAACCTCAGAAGAAAGAAACTAGAGTATTTGGAACACGTACTGCAATAGAGGGGCATAGTGGACTCCAATGAGAAACACTACATAGTGTAGAATTTCTAAAACTCAATACTGAGACCACTAAATGCAGGCCCTGCAATCCAATAGGCTATTATCATCTACATGTATATATTTTTGAGGTCATCATTACGTGTACGATTAGCTTTTGTAAATGACTACCCAGTTCTGCCGTATCCATGTGGTGGGCCTGTGAAATGCATGGTACTTGCTAGATTGTACAGCCAACATAGGAAGACGGTGTTGGCGAGGACTCCCTGTCATGCCTATGTTCTCAGTATGGTCGAGAATTGGAGACATCAGAAAAGACATTGGATTTTTATGTATAATTTCAGCATACACTCAAATAAGATAATTCTAACATTGCAGCTAAATACATCATTTACCTTGGCCACAATTGTTGAACATAATTATATCATCACATACGATAAAACAAACAGATTTTTCAGATGGCTCTCACTCATTATGCTTGCGTGAATAACCACACAGTTGAAAAAGCGCTATGAAAATAATGGTCACCTATGTGAACAAATTCAGGGTTCAAAGTTCATGATGACCATGTGGTCTAAAATGCGACCTGGATTTTGCTCTGTGTGAACCAAAAATTTGATGTCCTAATACATTTTGTATTGTGTGCGACTTGATTCTTTGGGCCTGTTCGACCAAAATCTGCTTTTTCAGAATATAAACTTTGATCCCTGAAAAGACTGGGGCCAGCAGGCCTAAGAAGGCTGCAGTTACATACAGCTATACAGACATGCCGATTAATACCGGTAAAGGCTTCACAAAGGGTTAGCGACCGTGAAGCCAAGTTGTTAACTGGCGTGTCCGCATCCTATGTCCTGTTTAGCTCTATGTAATCCTTTCAGACCAGTTGCGACTGTCAGGGTTATATCTAGGATTTCAGAAGGGCACGGTGCAAACTTTGTGAAAAGGGCACTTCAACCTAGAAAAGGGCACTTTTTATTCGCGACATTTCTACTAACGGAATTTGAGAGGCTTGTCAGTTAAAAATGTCTTTATAACTCCAGTAAACAGCCAATTTAAGGCAGTTTCTAAGGTGATACGACNATGAGGAGTTATTAGCCAAAAACCCAAAAAAATCTTGCCAACCCCCACCACACCAGTCCAACCTGCTTGTGTGTAAGCCTACACTGTCTGAGATGAAAGTAGAAGCACTTTCCCACCTTTTTCCACAGTTCAAATCCTATTTCATGCCTCAAAACGCTTGTTTTTAGAAAAAATACATACTCCTAATTATCTATGACGTCACTGGTTCAAGACAAAAGAGATAATTAGTTGATAATTATCTCGAAAAAGTCAATTGCAACATAAAGTTTTGGTGATGCCATTTCGTGGCTGGCACACCACAGAAGTACCAGGAATGCTTCAGGTGGACTTGTGGCGCCTCACTGTGTTAGGAATTGGAACTGAATTCCTATGTCGACTTTTGTCGACAGGTGACCGGTTAAGGGTTAGGGGCAGAGCGGCGCCCTAGGGGGTTAAAAAAGGGCTCAGCGGCGCCCCCTTTCAGCGGCACGGCGTACTGCCGCTCTAAAATGGCCTAGATATAACCCTGGACTGTCCATTCTCCATGTGAGTAATTGAGAAGCCCACTCTCTTCAAGAGCTCAAATAACTCTAGGTACTCTGGTTTCCTCCTGCTATACACTGATCAGCCCAATTCTGTTCATAAAACTGATATAATACCATATTTGCCACTGGGCTCTCAACACAATGATTTTTAAAGTTTTAATAAATCTGGCTTACGATTGTAACTGTGACTTGTCTGAATTCTTCTTACTTGCCAGCAGGTTGCTAAGGGCACTCATCCCGCGCCAGAAAGTAGAGTCGGCGTCTTCGGGCAGCGCCCTGAAAAAAAAATTCTATGTTGAGCACCAGAAAGAGGGAGATTTACAACACTATGCCCTTTAATTAGTACCACAGAAGAAATTAACATTTCTCAGAGCCCCCAAAATGCTTACCTTTATGCCTTCTTTTATGCATGAAACTAATTAATTTTGTGATAAAACTATTGTTGTTAAAAAATCCAAGATACAGAAAAGCACAAAATTGACACACAAAATGATAAAAAGCAAGAAGTCAATCTCCAGAATTCACGAATTTTCGACCCCAACCGGGGTCTTTTTCAAGTGGAACTTTACAATCTGAAACTCTAGAAAAGACCAAAAAATGTATCTCTTCAAAATGAGACCTAGTATAAACAAACATCGACTTCAGATTTCAGGAGATCCTGCTACTGCATTAATATTACAAGAGTATGAACTACAAGAGGTCAGTTTGATGTGCTATTTATTTACCACTGTCCACTGGCTGGGAAAGACTGACTGACTGGACAAGAAATCCCAGCACTTTTTAATTTGAGAACAGTTGGGTGGCAAAATTGTAATCAACTTAAACTAAAATTCGGCTTCTGCCAGTTTGTTATGCTATGCTAACTCACCTCTGAGCCTGAACAGGTTTAATATTTGGCAGCTCAATCTTGTTGATATGCTAGTCAACTTCACACAATAAATAAATTACCTGCAAATATAGAAATCATTGAAGTGTGGACAAAGGAAAGTACTTGCAACAGTTTCCTTCACCATATCATTCAGGACTAAATTGTATTTTATGTTAATACAAACCAATTACCTAATACAATACAAATCAATGGTGTGGAGGCATCATGATAGGCCTTCTATAATTCCACTTGGTTTTAAATCAAATGACATCAAGTAGGCCTAAGGCCTAACCTACAGCAGGGGTGGATCCAGGGGGCACACTCGGCCCGTGCCCCCTCTATTTTTCGGTGACCAACGACAACGTTTAAAAAATTGCCCTTTTTCAAAGCGCCACAGAATTGCCTTGTAAATAGTCGCTCAGATGCTGGGAAATCGCACCAATTTCTGCTGGCGTCCCCCTCATAGAATCCTGGATCCACCCCTGTACAGTATTGAATCCAAGAAATGTGCACGCATTTTGTTTTTTATTGCTTGAAAAAACGTAAACCGGAAATTAGGCCAAGGCCTAGTCTTCGAACAAAAACCCTCACATTTTTTCAATTTTTATCAACATCAAATGTGAAATCGGGTTTTCAAATTATAAATTCAAATCAAACAATAGTCAATAGGCCTATAGGCTGTAGAAGGCCTAATAATAGGGCCTAATAGCAATAGGGGAGTGGGCACGGCATGACGGGGGGTGTGGCCTGTGGGTGCACCGGTGCCGGTGCCGGTGCCGGTGGGGGCAGCCTGGATTAATTATTGGGTGGGTAGGCCTGCCCTACCTAGGCCTATGCCATGATAATAATGCATGCATGCTTGGTGGTGACGAACAAAGCCACATAGGCCTATGTATGCCCTGCTGCATGCTGTACACGCAGTCCGCAAAGTACAAAAGGCCTGCAGGTTACACAATCTCAATGCATTGCATTGCATGATGTACTGCATCACATGTGCATGTACTGTTGCTGCGTGCATGAATGAACATCGTGATTTCGCTCTCGGCTCTGACGACACTGTCGACAGTCAAAATCATGCCAGTTTTACTTTGTTTCTACGTCACAGCAGTAGATGCAGTCACGTCTTATTCAATCCTCACCTATGGTCGGTTCGTCGTGTGAGCAACCACGACAAAGTCAACTGCAAAATATGCCCTAATTTAGATTAATTTTGCTTCTAATTCTGGCTGACCGAACCGCGAAGGCAAATAGAAATAGAAATAGAAATAGAAATGGAGTTTATTGATCCGTATGAATTAGTTCACATTGGATGAAGTACAATAAACTTTAGTGATACAGTGCATGACAGACAAAAGATTAGATTGGAAGAATTTAACAAATCATGAACATACATTACATGAATTGTATATAGAGTGGAAGAAGAGTGCATAAAACAAATATGATGAAATAACAGACTAGAAACTAAATATCATTTGACTACCAATCATTTTTCGGGTCAAGTATGGTATAGCGGGCCAAGCCATGGGAAGTGACACATCTCCATACATTGCCGCTTATTCCGTGTACACACATGTACACGCTCAGTGCACTTCCCACGACTTGGCCCGCTATACCATACTTGAGCCCCTTACGTTCACCATCAAACTTCGGACATTTTAGTAGGAAATGTAACTCATCTTCTACGACCATTCTCCCTAGATTCAAGCAGTGTGAGCAATACCTGTTTTCACGTTGAGTGAATGGTTTGGTATATCGACCAACTTAAAAGTTCGCCAAACATCATCGTCGCCATGATGGCCAATTTGCATATTAAAATGATTGCGAAAAGTGAATTCATTGGTCAACGTCAGTTTCGTCTGCCATGTGGCCTTGCCGGAGATTTCCGATGCATAATGAGGTAAACATTATCCAATTAAAGTCTCACTATCCAGTTACCTGGGTTTTCCAAATTCTTTTGAAGAAATTCCTTTTGAAGGAATTTATGACAAAATGATAGTCAGACAGATGGAAGTGACTGGCTTTCGAATTAGCTATTAAAGCGGATTGTTCGCGTCTGTCCAAAGTGAACCAAAAATAAAACAGCCCGTTTTATTCGTAACAACAACCGGTAAATGCATTGCAGCGGCCGCTCCGGAAACTGTTATGTGGAATATTTGACTTGGCGCGATTAGTCCGCTTTAAACAATTAGGGCCTAAAAACCATTCTTGGCGTAACGTATTCAAGGTCCACTGATCTTTTTAATAAAGACCTCATCTATATGGTACCGGTACCTCCACTCATCAAACAAAATTTTATGCAAGAAATCAGAATCCCTGCAGAAAACATCACCCTCTGTACCAAAAAAACCACTGCAGGCACACACGGTGCTGAACCCGCACCCTATTGGTGAGAGTCACAGCATTTCCACTCTGCCACCACAATGACTAGGCCCTATCGGATATGTAGGCCTGATCTGAAATTTCGGTATCATTGTCAGCCTACATTTGTTTATATTAGTGAACAGTAATAATTAGACTGAACAGAACAAACTAGGAAAATGTTTGCAAAGTTTCATTTTATTTCTACAAATTTGAGAATGTAAATCAAATCAATAATGAATACTATTGTTTCTTTGATTTTGAAGCTGTACATTAGGCTACCAATGTCATACCTGTGTTTGGAATGAACTTTAAATGGGAAATTTTCCGGAATCTTGATTTGCAAATACTTCACAATAAGGTACACTGGGTGATTTCAAAGTTGGTTTTGAGACCAGTTTTACAATGCTTTAATGCATTGTAAAACCGGTGTTAAAACGAACTTTGAAATCACCCATTGTATAACCATTGGCACTTTACCGTACATTACATCATATAGCACTGTAAATATGTAATTTTATATTACCCTATATGGGTCTATTGATTCAATAAAACATTTCTATTATTTCTATTTCTATTTTCTATAGCACCTGACAGGCCATATGCAGGTGCAGATCCAGTGGGTCTAGACCCACGCGGCCATGGGCAACCAACGATTTCATCAGCCCAGAAATCGCAACTCAGAGCGTTCAGATTATAAATTTCCATGGGAAGAATCTCTTCCCCCCTCCCCGGCATGGGCGTCGGCAGCCTATGGCCACCATCCTTTAGACCTGGTTCTGACCCTGATATGGCCCAAATTATCACAGTCTCTCATAACCGCACATTTACTCATGCTGTGAATGGCAGGAAACTTGATGCATATCTGTATATGCTCTTTGTCTGCTCTTCAATCCAATTTTCCCACCAGGCAGAGTGAAGCTGAAATTCCAGGCTTTTTGACGCTGATTTATCAGTTTCTTTCCGTGACATCACAGCATGCGTGAATTCCTCAAAATTTCAAGATGGCCGCCAGCAAAATGTATCTAGAGGAGGTTGAGTGCTGTGTTGATATCTCCTGATGCCTCCCACAGACTGGCCGCCAGCTTCCGACAGTGTTTGAGTACGAGGTCCGTGGGTACCAGTCCAACATGTACTGTCATCACCTCATAGCAGTGAACAGACCGATGGGTCATATTCGGAAAACAAGCCTTTATCATTTCCCTGAAATCATAGAGTAGGAGACATCTTTAAATCCAACGAAACAGCACAAACTGGTCAACGGGTAAATTTTTATTGGGGAAAAAGATCATTAAGCATCAAATAAAGTTGCTAGTAATGAAACTGCACAAAAAAGCATTATGAATTTTGTAAATTGGGGGGGGGGGCAGTCAAAATGCCAGTACTGGTATTAAAACCGTCAAAAAATCAAACCTACTTATAGAAATTTCCAGCTATGACTCCAGGGGGAACATCTACTTTATGCGGCAGGAATGGCTGTTGTATCGACAGTGAATTACCCTGTAAGGGAACACACATAAATTGTCATGAGACTCAAATACTTAAAGCGGGTATGTGCTGCTCTGAATGTCACTGTGGGACTTAACTTAACCATGATAGAATGAGTTCACACAGACCTATAACGGTACTTACGGAAACATCCTCAAACCAGAGGAAGTAAGAATATATAAAGTCGCCATCTCGTTTGGACATAGATACATAACCCTGACTGAGCTTGCACTGAACCCAGTGGACCATCTCCCAAATCTGGAATGAGAAGAAAAGACATCATCAGCAAACTGCATAAGCAAAGGTGCCATTTCTGTGGCTGATTTACCTTGCATGTGGTAAGCTACCTAGGTCGAGGTTAAGTTAAAGTTCCTACTTCCAACTACATGTAACTGGAGTGAAGTATGGAGCACTTCAATATTAAGACTGTGTTCGGAGTCTAGCATGTGGGAGAACAAGAGATGATCGCGGGCCTCGATGGAGTGCCTGAATTTTCGTGCCTGAGTTTTAACCCCCTCCAAAGTTTGTTTTTTCGAAAGACTCAATTGCATACCTTATCTTTGATCATCTTTGTGGGGTCCATTTTATCCTCTTTGTTTGTGATACTCAGAGAGGGAGCGACCAGTGTATTAGTTGTGCGGTCGATGTATATGAAATGGACAAGCCCGGGGTATTCTTCAATGTATGTTAATATTGTCAAGGAAAGTTTGCCTGGAACCTATCTAGTACAGACAGCGGCATTGCATGTTGGGTGTGCCAACCACTCAGCCATACGGAAAATCCCCCAGGCTGCAGGTTAGAGGTTAGGTCATGCCACATACATGTAACTGTGGGTAGGCTGAGTGCCCAAAAATGTATGTAACGCGGAGGCCTACCATATTGGCACCGAATTGGCACCTCCGTTAAGGGGTGAAGATCACCTTGGACATTTTTCTAAAGGATATGAGGACATCGTGATGTTCCTCTGAGCTTTGACCACCAAGAAATCCCGATAGTCCAACAGCTTGTTCTGGAACTGGATCTGAAGTCGCCACAGCATAGAGACAAGCTGACCTTGCGTTTCGTCCGATATGTGCGTATTTGTGAGATAGAGACGGCGAAACAGATCCAGAAGACATTGACGGAGGTCGTCCAAGCAATTCTCCAGGCTGTGGGAGATACAAATGTTATGAATATACAAGACGTCCGGATGGACAGACAGACAGACATGGCATGGCATGGATATGGAAGACATGGTAACTTATCAGGGCTGAATCAGAGAATTTGTTGGGGAAAGGGTGCAGGGGTCATCTGCTATTAACCCACTTTTCTATGGAAATTTTCATCATGACATGTAGTGCATCTAAGTGCAGGACATCAGTGATTTTGCATCTAAGTGCAGGACATCAGTGATTTAAGTATGTGATTAATGCCATGGTTGCATCATGACATCATGGACTGGAATTCCAGTTGGTTGTAGTGAAGTGATTTAATTCACAGAAAATATGAAAGATGTCTTCCAAATGCAGCAATCTTGACTCAATATATGATGGATGGAATGCAATTTATTGTAAAGAGATTTGACCTCTCTATCACTTGAAGAAAGGGGCTTGACCAATGCTTGTACACGATTTTTAGGAAACCATCATGCACTGTTCACCTGACAGGCAGTTCCTCGTGTTTTGTCTTCTCAAGCCAGGCCAGCAGACCCTGGTGTTTGACCTTATCCCATCGATTCTGGATGTCCCTCGCGAGACGCTCCCCCTGCCCCTGAAAAGCAGCAAGGGCCCAATTATGAATAAGACTAGTACAGATCTTCTTAGAGGAATTTTTCTCAGAGCAGATCTAAACCTCCCTAAATGTAAGAGAGGTAATCTGAAACAGTGACGAAAAAAACTTGAGAACAATTGTGGGACATTACCCTCAGTTTTTTAATGGCGTCTGTCACTTTCCGCAAATTTCCATCCAGAACTTCGAGCCGATATCGGCCGTGAACCTGCTCCTGGCTCTCCATTGGCTGGACCAGAAATGTATTTAACGTATGCAGGATTTGGCACAGGATGATGGCAAGACGGCCACGTGTCACCTAGGAGGGGAAAGTAACAAATATTTAAGTCAATCAATCAATCAATCAAATGTTATTGATGGAATATCAATCAACTGAAATCTTCAAAACAGCATGATTTTGAAGTTTTAGTTAAACTTACTTCACTTACTATCACCAAGACCATTCCTGGGGCAATCTCCACGCAGTGCAGCTGGTGTGGTAGTGAGCGACAGTTTGGAGCATGAAGGAACACACATTTCTGGTAGAGTTCTGTCCGTTCTCCTATCCCTATTGATTCTGGGGAACTCTGTTTACTGTCGAGGCTCTCAGCTTTTGCAGCCTAAAACAGAGGAATAACAGTAAAGAATGGTAGTGAGGAACAGGAGAGGATCGGGCAGGGACAAGTAAAATGTGGACAAGGAACAGCAAAGAATGGGGAACCAGAGGAATTAATGTCACGACGTGGCGCTGTGACCGAAGTTTCTTTTTTCTAAAGTTATTTACGAATCTTACCATGAATACATCACAACAGAGTAATGCCAAAACAGAAATATTTTACCTTGAATTCCTCGGGTATTTCAAAAGAATTTCTTGGAGTGGAGAAGCCTTCATTGGGACTGGGGTTTGCGGTTTTACCTGGAGAGAAAAAAAATAAGTAAAATTCGTGCAGAGATCATATGGCCACCTCATCAGTCATATGCCAACATTTGTGGAGTCATTGCCTGTAGCCAGGTTACCTGTCCTGTCCCTTAACCAGATTATTTCATCAAGTGACTATGTCTAGATTATTTTGCGGAACTGCCCAGACGAAATCATACCTGCACTATGGTCAGGGTTGTGGGATAGTTCTTCACTTGCCGAGTCACTTGGAACACTGTAATACTGAAAAGAATGCAACAAATTTTTATGCATACGCTTTTAGTTCTAAGGATCCTCCAGCTAACTCTGACACCGAAAGTAATAATTTATTTAGATGTACTAATGGCCCAATGATGACTGCACCAGCTGGAATGGATGTCAAGGTCAGGTACTACGGTGACCACACCTTCTGTGAGGTCAAGGTCAGGTATAATGGTCACTTCACCATCTGGGAGGTCAAGGTCAGATATACTGGTCACTGCACCTCGGATAATCTTCCTCACCTCATCCTCCAAACTCCCAGAATCTTCGTCATCCCCCTCGTCAGCGCTCAGTTTTTGGCCGCTGGCACCCCCTGTTGGTGAATCCGTCACAGAAAATCCTCGATGTCGAACGCTGATGGAGAGGAGGTCCTCGAGGGTTTCCTTGACGGGAAACACGTCCTGCACCAATAAGGTGATCAACAGGATGTCTGATGACTGAAGCTCAAATGCATTGCGACTGAAATGAAAACATCACCACATATACGGTAGACGATTCTCGAATTTGCGGACCTGTGCACTTCGCAACCACAACCTCGATCTGAAACCAGCTGACGTGACGTGAGATTCAGCAATGGTTGACCCTGACACAACGTCATTGAAGTCACTGTCGTGGGGTTCTCTGTGTCACATCATTCACTTTCAGACCGAGGTTATGATTGCAATTTCAGTGGAAGTGCGCAGATCTTTCTCGTTTACGTCAATTTCAGAATTGTCTATAGCGACCTCAAAATTAATTTACTGGAACTTACAAAGTTGGAACCTACAGAGTCGATCACCAGGCAGTCAGATATTTCTGGGCAGGACAATGATATTTGATATTTGATTTGATATTTGATATTAACATGTACCTTGAGAAGAGAGCCAACAGTTTAGACTTGACTAATATCAGTGCATGATGGACATGTTTGTCTCCCGCTGACCTGACCTTCGTTAGTGCCATTTCAAGAAGTTCCAATGCCTTGGAACTGAGCTCCTGAGTGACGCGGAGCCTTTCGACAGCCTGAAAAGTGAAAGATATTTTCAGGACTTGGTTTTAGTCACTGCTGCACACATTAGGATTAAGCCATTTGGAGAGTAGAATCTCTTAGATAAAGAAGAAACATCTTGAACCACCAAGGATTGTATATGACCAATTCGGGACTGAACTTTTCTGTCTTTATAAAGGAAGGAGTGACCCTCTGGAGGAGGTGTCCGAAAAGGGAGGATCCACTGTATATCAAAACGTACCTCAACTCTAAAGCATTGTTCTGATCTGTAAAGTTTTGACCAAGTTACCAAAAGACTTGAGAGTAACTTCCATCTCTTCTCTCGTTCTGCCTTCTGCCTTGGTTTGATTCTGAAAATTTATACACCAGGCTTCAGATCGAATCGCAGGCCATATGAGATTAATCATCCCTGTGATCAACAGGGTGGTGCACAATCTCTATATTGCCCTTAGTCTTGGCAAATTTCAGCCGCATTTTTTCCAACATACTCTGAAATAGATGATGATAAGTAAAACCAAATTTGTTTATGATAAATAAGATTAAGAATCAAACTATGCGAGAGGTTTTCTTTGGGCAGGATAGTGTCTGACACATCAAAACTATTTTACACCCCAACTGACTTGCCAGGATGTGGGCAGGTCTGCTTGTAGGCCTAGGTAGTGTAAGCATCGTTACTGCCTGATACCTCAAATACATGTATGACAGAAGAAGGATTTCATAGAAACGTCCTAGAAATGTACAGTCTTTGACAAAAGTTTATCTCCACCTGATACCTTCAATATTTCAAATACTACTGGGCCAATTTTAACACGGTTTGTTCCACATGAAAATATACCTTACTTCTAACCAGTTTGCGCCAAAAGTTCCAAAACTTCATACTTCTACATTTTTAGGTGAGCTCTGTCTACTGATATCAAAATTTTGTGAAAAATTAGAAATGTTCAAATTATCGAAATTTTGATAATCTCAAATATCTCAGCAACCATTCAACAGATTTGATGGAACAAATCTCAAAGTCTTTAGAAGCTTCTACTCTGTCAAAGCAGCAACGAAAGTCACCAAAAAATTACATAATAAAAATGTTGAGGAGCTATTACATAATTAATGTTCTGAGGAGCTATGATAAATGTTCTGAGGAGCTATTACATAATTACGATATTTTGAAATATCCAAAATTTTGATGCAGAAATATGACCAACAAGATACACTTTCATGTGGAACAAACCGGGTTAAAATTGGCCCAGTAGTATTTGCAATATTCAAGATATCATGTGGAGATTAACATTTGTCAAAGACTGTACATGTACATGTACACTTGACATACCAATTTTGTCTTGAATGTTTCATTGGTGCCTTTTTCATGTTTTTTCTGCCAATCATCAAAGCGTGTCAGTGTCTGTGTTTGATTAAACATGCCCTTCTTGTACTCCTCTATCATCAGAAGCAAGTCCCTCATACTCGAGTCTCCTTCAGAACCAACAGTGTCAGCAACAGGCGCAGCCAAAAATGACTGCGGCGACATTCCACATCGAGGAGGAGGTCGAGGTGGTGGAGGTGGTGGGGGCTTGTGCTTGGCAACAGGTGGAGGTACCCGAGCTCCAGTACTGGGAACTTTTGGCCCTTAATAGAGTAATTCAATTATATTTTGAAACATATACACACTTTGGGTACGTATAAGATATGGCGTTCAAAATGCCTGTCGTAGTAGTGAAGCGAGAACTGCGACAGGGGACCAGTCTATCATGAGCTTTAATAGTAAACTTTATTGCTCTGTAAAGAATCAACTAGTTTAATAACTATCCACGTTTTCTTGAAAAGGAATGTCATCGCTCCCTACTGAGCTCAGAAAGTTGCAACACAACTTCTGACTAACTAATTAATTAATGGGTAAATACAGCAGTGTGCAAAAATATTAGAACACTTGCATTGAACTGGAAAAAGAAGTATTATTTCAATGAAATGGCCCCAATGTAGCCAAGAAACCATCGTTCCATTCATTAATACTGATACTGATATCGCATAATGAATGTTCCAGAGCACCTGCATGACGCCTTTGCCAATTTCTTGGCCGGGGAACATACTGCATCTTGGAAATGTTGAGTAACTCTAAGGAAACTATCTGGAATGAGCTTCTGAGAGCGTGGAATAACACTGGGGTTGAAACTCTTAGAAAATACATAGACACACTGCCAGAAAGATGCGCTGCTGTGACTGCTGCCAAGGGGGTCCATATTACATGTAGAGTAAAATGTAGGTCGTGAAAGAATCTCAGTACCTTTGCCTTTGCAATGGCAGGAAAGTGAAATCCACGCTCTGGGACCAAATAAAACATCAGTTTCTTAAGATTTGCCAAGTGTTCTAATATTTTTGCACACCACTGTATGTAAGCTGTTTTGTGCTCCTGTCTTAAAGCCCGACTGTATGAATTAGGTGACTCTTTCTCCCTCCCCACCTTGATAAGACTGGTGTCCTGTCCAACCTATATAGCCAGTGATAACTCCCGAGGCTGGACTGATACTATGTCGAAAAAAAATGGCCGCCATAGCTTCCTCACTTGAGAAGTTCAACGTGCTGTAAGCGTAACTAACCCTTCATCAGGTAGGTAACATGCTTCAACTCATTCTTCCATGTGTAGCAACACTCACTGCATATATTAGGGCCGTTTAGACGACAGGCTAAAATCCACATGCGATCCTATCGAATCTGATTGTGGTTCACATGTAAACGCTATATACCCAACGCGGTCCAATGTGGATTTAAAATGGTCCCGAATACACATTGATTGGACCGTATCCTAGGTGACAATCCACGTGTCGAGTGACGTCATGCATAGATTTGCTTGTTGCATGGCCGCGGGAACACGCGTTTTCGCTCCGCTCCGATTTTAAAGCCCGACTGTATGAATTAGGTGACTCTTTCTCCCTCCCCACCTTGATAAGACTGGTGTCCTGTCCAACCTATATAGCCAGTGATAACACCGAGGCTGGACTGATACTATGTCGAAACAAAAATGGCCGCCATAGCTTCATCACTTGAGAAGCTCAACGTGCTGTTATAGCGTGACTACCCTTCTATTTTCGGTAACATGCTTCAACTCATTCTTCTATGTGTAGCAACACTCACAATGCACAATATGGTAACTTAGATCATTCAAATAGATAGATTTGAACAGTCTGGTCGAGCAGGCATATACCACGTTGCCTAAAGGTCAAAGATTCCGGGTCGGCCGTCGCGAGATACAAAACCTGACGCCCTATTTACACGAGCCGATTTTGTCGGACGACAGAGTCGTATTAGATTTGTCGTACCGATTTGTCGGGATCGGCTAACCTGTTTACACGGGACGATTTATTTCCCGGGTTTATTCATGCGTCCCTTAGGACCTCGTGTGTCATTAGGAAGCCTTCATACACGTGATCTAATCTCGCTTCCTGATTGGCCCAGTCCATACGACAAGCAGCCGATGTCGGGTGAAAATAGAACACCCGACTTCTGCCCGCGATGTCGCACCGACAAAAAATCTCGGTAGTCTAGAAAACACGGTGGGTTTTTGTCGTACGTCTCTGTCGGCCGACACAATCGTATTCGTTGCGACAAAATCGGCTCGTGTAAATAGGGCTTTACTCATAATACTGGTAGGGTATGGCTTTAATTCGCAACTTTCTGGTGATATTTTTGGTGACGATCAGTTTTGCAGTGCATTGAAGAACAATGTCTTCATCTATTCCTGTCATCGAGAATATCAAGACAAGTCGACATTTTCTATGCTATAAAAATGTTTTGGATGCACTTAGGACATGCTGGTGTGCAGAGCTTTCGCCGGTCTGGGAACGAGAGCAACTCTTCACATCGCATGCAAATTACTTGGACAGCATTGATTCGGCCATGTTCTTGAGACAGAAAGCATGCAAATGAAAAAACCCACCTTTTCAATTATATCTATCGCGTGACAAAATAATAATTGGAATACATGCAGGGCGTTTCAAAACAACCGTTCATCAGAGTTCTTCCGTGAAATGCGTTTTTCATGTAGTTTGAAAGTAAAAAAGAAGTCTGAGGCACATTGGAGAGGGAAGGGTTTTCTTTAACTGGGCTACTTGACGTAACATGGGTTGGACCAAGAATATAAGTACCAAGAATGTGTAACTATAGTACGTTTCAGTCATCTGGAGCTCGATGGGCGTATGTCAATCAAACCCTTAGTGACCAGACCACAATGAACTTAGGGTTTACTCTAAACGGTCCAACGCACATTGTTTTCTAACCAGCCGAACCTTGGTTTAAAATTGAACATACAACTAGACCTTGATTTGAAATTGAACACAGGCACAGGCATGGGATTGGCTGGAAGTGTCCTGTCAATAAAACGCATTCACTTCAATAGCCAGACGTCACCAACAATACCAAGGTCTGCCTGACAACCGAAGGTCCGCCCATCGAGCTCCAGATGACTTAAACGTACTATAGTAATAAAGCAAAAGGGTGGGCATAAGTTACTTTTTCTGGTAATAGAGGGCGTACGGTAATTATAGGCCTTCTAATTAAATAACCAATGTTTAGATTTAACGGTTGTTGACTGAATTGTATCGCTTAGAATATCATCAATATTCTTATGTAAAGTTACAGACAAATTACTAGCATACAATTTTTTTTGATTTTGGTGAAACCATGGATTTGTTGTAGGCCTATTATACAACAAATCCATGGTTTCACCAGAGTGCCCACATCCGAGATCAATTACAGCCAGAGTATCAATTTGTCGAAAATATGGTCCATTCAAAAATGCTTTGAAGCTCAGTTATTTCTGAGTGCATATAACTACGGCAGGTGTCATTTTGTTCGTAATGATCTTCAGGTTCACCAGAGGCAATTTACTAAACTCACTTTTTGGCACATATTCGGAGTTGCACATTCTTGGTACTTATATATTCTTGGTAGGACGTATTCAATGGGAGCCGTGCAATCTTGAACTCATTCCATCTTAATCATTTTGTATAGCGCATAGACGCAAAATATTTGTACATGTACGTATGCATGATAATGGTTCTACTAAAGAGAAGTAGAAAGTAGGAATTGGGAGTTAGTAGACATAAAGCATACCTAATCCTAATCCTTCTTCAATTGACAAATAATCTGTATCACTCTCTGAATCAGATGCGCATCTAATCTCATCTACACGTGGGCGAAATTTTGCGGCTTCTAAATCAAATACATGTATGTCGGCTGATGAAAGAGTCTCTTCATTGCAACATATGATTTCTTTGATTTGAAACACAGTACATGTATTTTACTGGTTTGGACATAACGGCAAATTCGAACGTCAAGATACTTGATCATATGAAGTGTCACGACATCAAGGATCATCGTTTCAACGGCCCCCGCCATCTTGGATTTCTTGCAAACTGCATATGCGTAGTTGGTGGGCAAATTCGTATCGCCCGACCAATCATATGCGTTGCCCACCAGATAAGTGCGCGCGCAGAAAATCTTCGTAGAAACCAAGATGGCGGGCGCCGTCAAAACGATGAATACGTGGACGTCATTTCTTGTGTGCTTTGTTTGCCAGTGTATGAAGAGTCCACACCATGATCGAATTATTGATTAGGCCTACCTAAACCTTGTGGATAAGATGACGTTTTGAATCTTTGAATGGGGGTTGGCAGGTGTCACAGTTATGGGGGCCGTTGGCAGGTGTTACGAATATCCTGACGTGGCGCCAGTTTCCCCATTAGGCCTAATACCTACTTCTCAGTAGCTGTGTAATAACACAAACTGCTTTACCTTCCATCCTGTACTGAGACGGTTCTGCTTTAACAAGGTCAAGGTAGTCATCATCACTATCATTTGCGGCGATATTCATGTCATGAAAGTCATCAATAGGTTCTGGCAAATTGGGTCCATCATCACTGTTGCTGTCTTCACCCTCCTTCATTACTATCTGTAATGGCTTGCTTTCCCCGTATTTTGGTAGGTAAGGGCTATAGTTATAAAGATCCTCACTTGCCACTGCAATAAAGAGAAAAAATCTTCTTTGATATGAAATCGACTGTCAAATATACAATATTAAATCATGATAAAACATTGAAAACATGTACAAGTCCAAAATCTTGTAACCAGATCCGAAGTATGAGACAAAGATGTTTTGTTTCCGTTAAAGAGCTCTGATGAATCAACAAAATTAAATAACATAACGGTTAGATGAGGAAAATTTCGGTACTTTCCATAAGTAATCATTCTCTAACTATTACCTGGATAATTGGTGCGGTAACATTCCTCCATACTCAAATACAGTTCTGACTCATCAAATCCAGAATTTCTCTGACCATCATCGACATCATACATTTCATACACAGATTCAATGACGCAGTTCGTTTCATACTGCATAATTGCGATCTCCTGAAAACATTAAACAGAATTATACCAGTTACACCACCTGTACTTCATCTTCTGTATCTACAGCACTTATCCATAGGTACGATCAACGGCCGAGAGAGGGCGGCTTTGTTCATGGACAACTTAAAGCGACCCTACAGGCACCCATGGGCATTTTGGCATTACACCGGTTGGCATAAGAATCTAACTCTGATATGTGTTACAAGTAAAATACACTAACCATCAACATTGAGTCAAAATCAGTAGGTTATCAGTTGCTAGCGCCATCTATGATGAATTGACTGCACTAATATGAACCCAATAACAAGGTGCCTAAAGGGTCCCTTTAATAAAGTGCGAATTAGTCAGGCATACAGGGCCGGATCCACGATTTCGGAAAAGAGGGGGCGCACTGTGCTAGAAACATTGAAATCTGCGGTGAATTTCAATGATTTGCTCCAAATGTCAGAATTTCACGGTCAATTGTTGGCCGAAAAGGGGGGCGCCGGGTGCCCCCCCCCCCCGATCCGCGTCTGGCATAGGCCACAGATCAAGAAGCCTTTAGTACCACCATACACCTTTCCAAAGATCTCGAAATGTTTATCTGCCACACTTACGTATCTTGCAAAGAACTTTATGAGATCATGATGCTGTTCTTTTTCTGCAATATCTTTTGGGCTGCATCCATCACAGTTGTCTATCCTGTAGGCCAAACTAGCTGATGGAAATGTTATAAGCAGCTTTGCAAGTTCAAGAAGTCCATATTTTGCTGCGAAATGAAGCAATGTGGGGATGCGCTTGTCGCTTTTTTCAACTGAAAGGCAGAAAGAATACAGGATGATTCACCTTGAATATCAATTCAGTCAGAAAAACCATTTACGGCCTATACACAAGATCCAATTTTTCATCCAATTTTCTGAATATGCTCAATAAAGGCCTACATGCGGGTTTATAGGCCCCTACATTAAAGCCACAATAGGCCCGGAATCTGAATTTCGAAAAAATTCGATGAAAAATTGGATCTTGTGTATAATAGGCCTTTATTCCAAATGTCCAGGGACCAAAGTGTATTTCTACTGCAATTACATCATGTAATCAACCTCTCATTGTTCCTATTCCCAGGGCACTCTTTATTTGTTGACAACACAGACATGAACGAACTTCGCACGTTTTCTTCCACTTATTCACACTAGCATGATACCCGTGGCGAGCACATATTCACAGGATGCATGTGGCCAGAGGATGGCATAAGGGGTAAAAAAATATAATGCCACCCACTTAAGGCCACCCCCATGTCATTCGCAACATTCCCTGCGAAAATGGTGCCATCCCGTCGATCAGAAACCACGGAGGAGACAGCGGTCGAACTTAAAGATAATGTATCACGGGTATTTTCGCGGGCCACAAAAATCATTGTTTATTTACATTTTGTTTGTTTATGTCCAGTCTTTCTTTGTCTTACGAGTAATTTGTTGGTGGCATGCCCCTCTAGAAATTCTTTTGATAGCGAACGCATTCAATTTGGTGGGTTGGCATGTCCCAAAAGTCCAAAATAACATGAAGTAAATATCCATGTTTACAAACATGGAATGTAAACAATGAAGTCGTGTTACATTACCTTTAAAGTGCCACCGTCAATTATAGTATAGATATTATGTACCTGTTGTGTCACTTGCAAAGTTGTAAAAAGGTCCGTACAGTCTTGGATTATTTTCATAGTATGAACGAGTGAAGTGTTGATCGAGGGCAGCGGTGTTTGATGAATCAAGACCGAGAATATCCGACATCATCTCAATCGGGCTTGAAAGAGTCGGCAAGATCGTACACATCACATCACGTTTTGACACATACTTGATCACTTTTCTGCCAAGGCATTTGGACCTGGTTTCAAACACAGTTATATGTACGTCACCAGTACACATGTCATCACCTGCGCACAGAGGAAAATTCAAACATGTCAAATACATTCGAAACGACTTCTAGAATTTAAAGTACGTCCAAACAAGCTACATGTAGAGCCAAATTTTTAATGCTTAAAGGGAATTAAACGCAGCAGTAAAAGTGATAAGATACAAAGAAAACAAATCTGTGACCCGCATGTACATGTACATGTACCATTTCAAATTACCATTTCAAATGTACCATTTCAAATTACACCGGTACAAAAATTTCTGTGTTTTAGTTAAAGCGGATTTTATTTACATTCGGCTGGTGTTTGTAAACATAAAATTTCAGCCAATCAGAATGCAGGAACATTCTTTGTTGACATTCTGGAGAAGTTTGTTTACATTTTTCCCGAAAATTCGTCCCCTTTCAAATAATTCTATTTCTAAATCAAATTCTTTCGATATCAATTCGCTTTAAGTACATGTAGTTACATGTGGTCGACAGGCCTAAATCTGCGGTTGACTGCGTTGTAGGCCCCTAATGGATGGTACGGGTATCAAAAAAAAATTGGCGCCACTGTGGCAGTCGTGCCATAATGCATTTTATATTTCATACAGTAGCACCGTAATGTATCCAAGATGGCGGCGATCCATCGTGTATTTAGACCTTTACTGGCATTACCAATTTGCTTCTGTAAACACGCTAAAATGAGGGATTAGAAAAACAGCCTCCAGGTCTAACATATAATCATACACATTTCATTTTCGAGATACATGCATTTAATCTTTCATAAGCTTTTCAATGCACTGTTGACATGTCTGACATAACAATTAGGCCAAATACGATCCACTTCCTAGTTGAATTCCAAAAATATATATCTCTTTTGTGTAGAGCATGTCTGAAGAATTAGAACCCCCATGGAAAATCACTTGATCAACACAAAAGAGTACACTGTAGGGCCTAGCTACATGCATGTTCTTCATAGTCAAAAGCCTGTTCATTGTTGTCATTCATTATTTGTTTAGTAAAATGAGGTATAACCCAATTGCTGTTGTACAGATTACCTCAAACTTTCTTCTCAAGAAAGTAGTATTCATCAGTTTGCTGTCTTTATTTTCCTCTCTAAATTCCAATGGAAATAAAAATATAATTTTCTGTGATATTTCACCTTTCAAGCAAGCCTGCCACAACAAGTGAAGATGAT
>NMRB01000446.1:204146-252427 GCA_002633025.1 Notospermus geniculatus | reverse complement strand
ACAGCATCAGAACAGCGAAATGCATGTCAGTGCACTGTACATTCTGTACTGTATGGCATAATGGCGGGAACCCCGGGGAAATCCCGATTTGGCGATTTGGCCGAGCAAAAACGCACAATAACTCGCAAAATCTTAGTAAAATTCACTTTTGCGTGTCATATTGTATTAAATTAACCCAAAACTGCCATCGTTAGGTTCTTTTTCGACACAAAAGTGATGAGTTTCACCGAACTATATCTTCTAGTGGATGAGTCAAAGTAGTCCGAAAGTAGATCCAGGTGGTTCGGTCGCCGCGTCACTATCCCAGCTATAGGTGGGGGCGCAATAAGATATTCAATATGGCGGCGGTGATTTTTCCTCCGGGACTAAATCCCAAACCCAAGTCTCGCAATATCTCGCGGGATTTGGTCCCGGTGTTCCGGTTGGTTGGGGAACACTGTAACACAGCGGAACAAAACGGCTGGCTGCGCGAGACTACGGTTTACCAGTCTCCGCGCACGTCAATCCGCCAAATCCCTGCGACACGCCCACAAACTGTACAGTGTTTGGAGCGTACATCCGGGTGTCGGCAGGAAGACATTACTCAACGCTCAACGATGAATGACCATATCGCGTGCATAAACTTTGAATACACTGAATACAAAGCACAGAGCTCTGTGTGCATGACTCACTCTGTTGGAAAAGGAGCCTGTTGAATATTTTTTCACTGACACTAAAAAACACAGCATTTATGACGCCCTAAGGAATCAAAATGGAAAGCTGTGGCGGGAGATGTTTTCTTCTCGCAATATGTATCATCCAAATGGTAGTTTTGAACTCCTGATCGTTTTTTTAGTGTGAAATGTGGCTGTGTGCTCACATGCTCATTAAGCTGCCTGCTTTTGTTGTTGTTGTTCAGTCCATGCAGTGCATATGCAATGTACGGTAGGCCTATGGCAATGCACTGCCAGTTTGTCAGTGTTGCAGATAGGCCCGTATCCCTGCGTATGAAAGACACACTACAGGCCTAAAGACAACTTTGTCAGTAGGCCTAGTGTCGGTGACACTTGTTGCAATTTTTCATTCATGTTGGACGTGCGTTGTTCATGTTGGACGGAAGAACAAGGGGCCGAAAAGTCAGAACTGCTTACCTGTAATTTGTTTCTTTTTTTAGGTGGCAGTACTGGAGCGGCTTGTGTTTGACTTCATTGGTTACATGTGGTCATCAATTATCGCTAATTTCATCCACTTAGTATTCGTCATTGTTGGTTTATTTGGTTCGTATCAATATCGACCAAAAGTACTTATAGCAGTAAGTATGACTTGATGGAATTCAACGATTTCAACCTTAATCATTGGCTGGTACAGTGGAAATATGGGCACCTGTCACTGAAGAGCCTTGATAGCCGAGTGGTTATCATGTCCGCTTTGCAAGCGGCAAGTCCCGGGTTCGAATCCCAGACAATATGGAATTACTGTAAAGCAGGAAAATTTCGCGAGAGTGTGTGAGTCGCGAAAATTTCCTGTCGCGAATATGAGTACACGCAAGTGATAAATACGGTCCCGTGAAGAAAAAAAATGAAAAAAATGGAAGAGACTCGCGAAAATATCCTGCCGTGAATATGTCTATAATTCTTGATTCGCAAAAATTTCCAGCCGCGAAATTATCTTGCTTTACAGTAATCATTCCTTGCTCTTGAGTCAATTGCATGGGACACTAAGCCCTGAAGTTAACTTTGTGCCTTTGCAAGGGGAAGTAAATAAGACCCCATCCAAGTGAGGAATTTTAGTCGCTTTGATTAAAATGGATGATATTATTTTTCAGTATGCAGTGTGGAATTTGTGTTGGATAGGGCTTAATACTGTTGTGATATTATTATACTTATGGGGGGGGGGGGGTTGCCTTGATAGCAAGTGGTTATCATGTCTGCTTAGCAAGCAACAGAGCAGGTCCCGGGTTCGAATCCCGGACTATGAGGGATTAATCATCCCTGGCTCTTCAGTCCGTCGCAGGGGACAGTAAGCCTTGGTGCCTTCTATCTTGTGCCTTTAACTGGATACTGCTTACAAATGTTAGCTTCTTTTTTCAGCTCGATGCTGTGAACGTTCTGTCCATAAACGTCCGGCAAGAAAGTTGGTGGGTCCAGTCCGGCTGGTCATGTGATACACAGTCAGGGTGCTTTTTACAGTACTATTATATAGAAATTATACAAGCAGGAATTCAGTGTCTCCTAGCTGTAAGTAACACATTGTTTTATATATACATATACGTGCAGTGTATATGTATGTATCTGGCATCATCTACTTTGAGAATGTCAAGTAAGTTTTTTGTTCATTCAGTACTTCCTGTAATACAGTCTCAAAGCACTTGACATTAATATCCGAGTCTCTCCAGGAACATGTCTGGGGAACTCGAGGAGCCGCTCATTCATCATTTGATCATTCAGATCACTTGACATTACAAAGTGGACTCAACTGAGGGTTGAACCTGCCAGCTCTTAGTCTTAGTCATGAGTCCAAAGCTTTGACACTATGCCACCATGCCCTCCTCAATGTTCAAGCCAGGACATTTCAACCTCGGAGAAAAAAGGCAGGCCCTGCTAAAATTGTTTTAATAGCTGAAACACTAACATTACAAGGAGAGCTGTGATAGCCTAGTGGTTGTCATGTCTGCATAGCTACATTGCAGCATCAGGTCCCGGGTTCGAATCCTGGGCCAATCATTCCTAGCTCAGTCCATCGCATAGAACAGTAAGCCATTGTTGTGCCTTGTACCTTGTGCCTTTGCAAGAGCAAGTAAAAGACCCCATCCAAGTGAGGAACATGTCGTCATATCGGAAACCCAGCGGCAGATTTATCCACAGTCTCAAACAACAATAATCGGGCAACTTATTTCCTCCTTTTCAGCTAATTGCATTTGTGACAGCCTGCTGTGTGATATACATTTTCACTGAAGAAGATGATAGTTGTAAGTATCTGTAGAAGAAAATGTACAGCGCCACCTTTTTGGGCGTTCAGACCAGCGATGTGCATCTGCTTTTTGTCTGCCTTAAGAAGTCCTTCAAAAATGGAACTCCACAATTTGTTACAGGCCTCAACTTAAGGATTGAAAGGGGCAAGGCAAAATCAGCAACGAGGGAGGGCACACTGCCTTCACAGGTCTCCAAAATATTAGGGCAAAACGGCAATTTTGCTTGATCACTTTTCATGATTTTTGTTCAGTAATTTCCCAGCACTGTGCAGCATGGTCAGTGTGGAAAAATCATCAGTATAGTTGGGTAATTAGTAGGATTTGGGCAATTTGTGGGATATGTATGCCTTTTGAGAAGCAAATTGTACTAGGGCACCTCGGCAATTGATTGGGGCAGGAAGGCTACTATTGCCTTATCAACAAGTATTTTTTTGAGGGCACAAAGGCAAATCAGTGAGGCATCGACGGCAATGCCTCCGTTGCCTTCGCTTAAGTTGAGGCCTGTAATGTTATGAACCTACATGCAAGGCAGAATTTCTGCTATTGTTACACATATTCAGGACATGAAAATAGAAGGGAGGGGGAGTGAAAAATGGTCATAATTTTTTATGCTGTAAATAGGGTGTGGAAGAATGATAAGGGACATCGTACAGTGTAGGCAAAATCACTTGCACAAAAATGGTCTGACCCCACCTATAGCTTGTTACCCAACCCCCACAGATTGCACAACCCCTAGGCACCTCTTGAAATTCTTGCCTACCGGTCACAAATTATGCCTTGCTTAGACACCTGTTGTGCTGAAGCGACAAACATTTTAGGTGTTTTGAGGTTGGTCTGTTTCTTGAGAGATCCCCTAGATTTTGGGTGAAGTATTGGTGAGTATTCTGGTATTTTGATTGAAAAGAATGGGGTAGTCAGTTTGGGCAGATCGTTCGTACAAAAATGTTGCTGTGCTCACTGATTATTCAGTTCGTCAACTACATGTACATTGAACATCCAGTTGGCAGGTGAAAAAACAACACTGAGTTCCGACCTCTCAGCTATGTTAAATATCTAATTGTTCAGTGTCACTTCATTCCCGGTTGTCGGTTGTCCCAGGCTTGCAGAAACAAACCGGTTTCAGAATCCCTGGCATTCACTGCAGATTCTCATAATTACCCACTCGACAAGCTAAACCCTAAACCCTATAACCTACACCCTGCAAATACATCAGTTTGCCATTTTGTCTAAAGGCCTAGATACAACACCCAATATTATTGCACAGAATGGGGCCCTCTGGCATGATTGGCAATAATATTGCCCATTTTGATCCTCATATTGTGCAATAATATTGATCATGTATGGGCCGCTTAAGCGAAAAATTGCCTGGTGTTTCTTCTCGTTCCAAAGGTACCACCAAATTCAAACTTTGTCGATGCCCCTGTTACCATGGTTACCGCACGGTGTGTTCGAACGTCATTCTCTCCTTTGTTTCAGTTGATTTTATTGGCGGATTTGACACGTTCTCTGCCTATCAGTCGCCGGCAAAGACCTCGCATATGCAACTCCAACCTATATACGTGTATGTATCCGCACCGGCCAATCGGTGCGCAGTTTTCTAGTCATGCGCCAATACCATCCAATCACACGAGAGTATGTGTATCCGATTAACCAATCATGGCTGATGCGTTGATAATTCATCATTTGTGTTCTTTTCTGCCTTTTTCATGTTTCTGTCTGCCTCGGCTCACTTCTCTCAAAGCACGGAATTGTTGTTTCTTTACTGGTTTTGCTGGTTGCTGTCGAAGTTGTTATTGTTCCCTAAATCCTTCGTTTGCCCATGACCCCCCCTCCCGCCGCCACCTGGTGTAGGATCTGCTGATGTAGAACGTTGCCTGTCAGCATGATGACTGCTTGACTGCAAACATGCTGCATGGAAACTGTTTATCAAACACACTGAGCCTAGAACATGTTTCTTCCATTGAATAATACTAACATGAATAATTCAGCCAGGGGATGGGGATTTGGCCCAGTGGTTAAGGCGTGGTGCCCCCCGAGTGCTGGTGATTGATGCCTTTTGCGAGGGTCCGTGGGTTCGAGTCCAGTAGGAAGCTACATGTATGGCTTTCACCTTAGAAACCTGTTTAGTTATTATTTCATGAATAATTCAGGATACACTTGAGTCTAATAACACAAGTCGAAGGTGGAGACTTTGATAGCCTAGTGGTTATCACACTTAGCAAGTGGCAGGCACCGGGTTCGAATCCCGGGCCATATGGGATTAATCATCCCTGGCTCTTCAGTCCATCACAGGGGACAGTAAGCCGTGGTGGCTTACCTTGTGCCTTAGCAAGGGCAAGTAAAAGACCCCATCGAAGTGAGGAACACGAGTAGTTTGAGATGGCCTCTTTCGTACTTATCAGGGCCAATAATGCTATGGCTTCGGACCTGACTTGAGTAGAACAGGCTGTCAGTGCAGTGGAAACATCTAAGGCCCACCACCTTGGAGATCTCGGGTTCGATTCCCGGTCTGACCCTGTACTCATGTGACAGAGAGCGACTCACTTTGACAGTATAGGCTGGTTTCTTACAGGGGCTCCAGTTTCCTCCTACATGTACATTACATACAGTCAACAGTATTGTCTAAAGAGCCAGTAATGAGGTCACATTCGTCACAGCTCTCAACTCAAATCATAATACCCTTGTAGTGGTAATCTTCAGCCAAACTTCACATCGCTTATTTCGTATTTCCATGTTGTATTTGAAAGTTCAAAATGTATTAATTTCATGATTTCAATTCCTGTATGCACTCCCCATGAGCCAACTCAACCAAAATTGTCAACGTGTTAAGCTAAACAACTGGAAAGACCACTGGAGCTCTCAATGATTGAAAGACTGATAGTGACATTTTTGGGCACCGTCGACCAACTGGACAACTGCATGGAATGATCTTTCGGACACATCACTGCGTAGTTGCTGCATATGATTCTATGTACCGTAGAGTCGCTGGTATTCATGTGGATTTCGTTTTGCAGTTCACCCTCCCTGCCTAGCGCCAATTTCTAAGTTCACATTTTGCACCTGTCAAAACCGCTGCGATTGAATATTTGTCCGAACAAGCTCCTCAGTCAGAACTGCAGAATTTGAGCCCACATGAATACAAGTGGTTTTGCAGTGAAGCTGAAGGGGTGTATGTCGTCCACTCTGAACCCTAACAACCCTAACCCCTGGCGCCTATCCCACAACCCTAATACCTGGCCTCCTACCCTGACCCGAAAGCCTACATGTACTCCTAATCCTAATCCTAACCCCTGTCCCTTACAGGCAGCCGTTAGGCGTTACCCAAGATACTGGGTACCCTGTTCCATAGGACTAGACGACATTTACACCTTTTACGATAGTTATATCTGCATCATTTTCTTTTCAATACATGGTTTCGTTTGCTCGAAGTCTGTCGCACGTTGCGCATGAACTTTACGGCCATGCTTTCTTCATTGTATGTGTATGTTTTGGGTCTTCCTGTGTATTCACTGTTGTACAGTGTGTACCAATTCAACACATGGACTTTGGAGGTGTTGAGGTGGCACACTGGGAACTTCCAAAACTGCCAGGTTCGATCCCTGGGCATCCAGTGACTATGTGGTAGCATGGGCGATCTCTCCTCAGGCCTTGACGTTAGTCGATATGAACGCATGTAAAGAAGAGCAGGGGACCCAAGACAGAGAGTAGTACAAGGCCATTGCACTGATTTTTGCACTTGGAACTCATGCATTGTATCTCACCAGCAGCATGCTCATGTTCCATTTTGTTTTAAGCTAGGTGCAAACAGACGAATAATCTTCAGCTTTTTTTCGCACACAGCGGCATTATTTGGGTTGTAGCTGAGTTGGCTACAATCTGAATTACGCTGCGCCAATGTACAGTTGACCTGTAACCTTGGGTGTTTTGTCAGTTGGGGTTAACGTAAAAAACTTTCAAAAATTTAAGCGTGTTTTTCGACGGCCATTTTGAATTCCATCACAGTTACGGCACATGCCCTCTGAAAATTGATCCGTAATGCCCCACTAAGAAAATCAAATATAGTGGAGATATGATAGCCATTACACTTTCATTCTTTTACAGAAGTTAAAAGTTTTGGGCCTACTTTGGAATTGTATTCTTATGACCAGAAAGCTAATGGTTAGTGTTATTTTGCCTCTGCAGCACAGCCAGTGAGTGACGAGCTCGAATATATCAAAATGCGCTACAAATCGCCTGCGAGGGAAACGACGCCGCACATGGAGCACCGAGCGTATGACACGTTACCGATGTCAAATTACAACACGCTGAACACAACGGTGGAATCAACACTGGACCACTACGAGCGGGAACAGCTACGGCGCGAACGAGACCGCCAACGGGAACAAGAGAGGGAGTTAGAACGCGAGCGCGAGCAACAGCGCCTGAGGCAAATACGCAACCGGGAAAAACAGGCAGACAAACCGACATTGAGGAGAGACGAGCGAACAAACGGTGCCGAGCATAGAGAACAGTTACCGTGGGTGCATGTGGCGCCATCTGTAACGTCAGATTATCCCCAGACACTAGACATTGATGAAATGGGCCCGCCGGGGTATTATCAGATCAGTATTGCTTCCAGCCAGGAACACCGAGCCTATCGACGCGATAAGGATTCAGTCATTATTTGACACACGGGGGAATTTACGTGAATTTTGTATCATTAGATCAAATCTTCCATGCGATATGATCATTCTAGCGGGCAGCACGCCAGGTGACATCACGAGCATCTGATCACCACCAAGCAAGGAGCCTTAGCCTAGTGGTTATCACGTCCGATTTAAGCTGCAGGTCCCGGGTTCGAATACCGGGCCATATGGGATTAATCATCCCTGGCTCTTCAGCCCATCGCATAGGACAGTAAGCCGTGGTACTTTGTGTCTTTGCAAGGGCAAGTAAAAGACCCCATCTAAGTGAGGAACATGAGTAGCTTGAAATGGTCTCTTCCATGCTTACCAGGGCCAATAATGTTTGGCCCTGACAGAAAAATGAAATACAAATACCACCAAGCAAAATTGGCTGACACCAGGCAAGCCAGGTGTACACTCGACAATGATGCGTGGAATCTTCTCGCCAGGGATGACCACCCAATACTGTAAAGCAGGAAAATTTCGCGTGCAGGAAGTTTTCGCGAATTTCGCGAGAGTGTATGAGTCGCGAAAATTTCCTGTCGCGAATATAAATTCAGGCAAGTGATAAATATGATCCGTGAAAGAAAACTGAAAAAAATGGCAGAGACTCGCGAAAATATCCTGCAGCGAATATGTCTATAAATCTTGATTCGTGAAAATTTCCAGCCACGAAATTATGTTGCTTTACAGTATCAAACCGATATCGCCTAGTCTGCAGTGGCTGGTGAGATGACCACTGACGAGATCACCCTCACCTTGCTTGGTGTGCTGCCCGCTTTAATGTTGCGAGACTTTTCTGCATGGTGCTCATAGCATATCATCTGCTTTTCAACTTTTCATCAGAATGGGATAGTGTTGACATGTGCAATGAAATCCTGCATAATCTGAAAAAAGTAGGCCTCTCAAATATTCTCAGTTCTAGGAAACAGAATCACTTCGACCTTCATGTGCTGGTGTTATGCCTTGATCTGTAATTTCTCTGAGCTTTTTTTGAATCCACTGGTACTGGATTAAAAAACGTTGCCAGAGCTTCTGCAGTACTTAAAAATTTTGTCAAAAACAGCATATTTAGATTTGTTTCATTAAACATCATTTCAAATATGGAATTTGCCCTCCCAGTCCATTTTCGCAGTACAGTACATGTAACCTTGATTCAGCATATTTGATGCAGAGGTACCCATACATTATTCCTGCCTTCATAACATACAGACATTTGTAGTTAAACTTTAAAGGGCCGTATGCACCAAGCGAAGATTATCTTGAATTCAGGTTGAGCCACAACTTTTCCATTGTCACATCATGCCAACGATTGAAAAGTTGTGGCTCAACCTGAGTTCAAGATAATTTTTATTTGGTGCATACGGCCCGAAGTGTTGTTCCCTTTTGCAGGGTTGACAAGATATTTGGCGATTTAATTCATAACATATGGTGACATGACAGGATTTTAAAAAAATGGTTAGGGGTCAAATTCCCCCATCCTCTTCTCCTGACTCACATGTTTAAGTCCCTGTGAGTTTTGAGGTTGCCACTAACACGATTCTCATCTATTGCATTTGTTTCTGCTGTACCAAGTTAATAGTGAGTTATGAGTCCATGTAATTCTTTAGATAAAAGAATTGCAGTCTGTTTGTAATTGTTTGGATAAAGAATTGCAGTTCAATTGTAATTGTTTGGATAAAAGAACTGAAATTCCTTGTGTAAATGTAAAATAGGCTAAAGAATAGACATATCTTGTGTTCCGTTTGGCAGAGACTGGGATAAAGTGTGCTTAATGTTGGTCATTTTGACGGCAAATAAACTTGAAAATTCTGTAACCCCTTGAAATTTAGGAAGCTCAATATTTCTTACAAAATTGATTTCAGGCCATTGAAATAAAGGCATGTAAATGATGTTCCCGACTGGCCCCATTACATGTAGAAGACCTGTTGGATCGTATCTGACTGGGCCCGTTACATGTAAAAGATCTGTTGGATCATTTCTGACTGGTCCCATTACATGTAAAAGACCTGTTGGATCATTTCTGACTGGTCCCTTACAGGGAAAAGATCTGTTGGATCATTTCTGACTGGGGGGAGAGGTTGGTTACAGAATCAGGAGAATCAGAAAAAAACGTCCATGAACTTGCGTAAGGGTACTTCTCGTATGGATAATTTATGCGGTAACTATAAATTCCCTGGCTGTTTCAAGTTGTGATATAAATGCTTAGCTTTTTTACCAGTATAGACAAAGTGTTGGCTGTACAGAATATACAAAGGGCACGTTTTAGTTTGAGCATCTGCCACTAGGGGCATTCCTGTATTTTATGGTTGGAATTTCGGCATTTTGGGCTCTGTTTGTTAGTCATGTTATTGCATTGTTGCTCTGTTCATATCATCCGATCTTTTTAAAAATCCATTCAACTTGGAGTGGAGATTTGCGCAGTTTAGTACCTTGTCATTTGCAACATGGAGAAAACCACATAACCCACAAGTATGTTGTCGATCACACTTGACTTACTACCACTTGAGCCTTGATAGCCTAGTGGTTATCACGTCTGCTCCGCAAGTGGCAGGGCCCGGGTTCGAATACCGGGCCACATGGGATTAAGCATCCCTGGCTCTTCAGTCCATCGCATGGGACAGTATCACCGTGGAGAATCGCCAACGCAGTAGCCGAGTTTCTCAGGTGGCGGTGCTGTGATCCGAGTGAAACATGGCGGCTCTGTCACATATCGATGTGTGTGTTGCCGACTAAAACGCGAAAAATAGAGAGTTTCGGTCGAGGTGAGCGAGTTTATGTAAATTCGAGGATGATCTAGTGATAATTTGCAATTGAACAAGCCGAAATATAGGTGCTGAAGGAGTGTTGTTTCTTTGTTTGAAGTGGAAATGTTCGTTGTGTTAGGCCGGTTGTTTGATTGACGGCAGTTCCACGTAGTGACACTTGAACTTTTCCACTTCAAATGTAAAATCGACCACGTAATTCCAATAAAGGAAGCTTTGGATTAATAGACGATAAACTGGAGGTCATCCTCGGCATAGTCTAAGTGTGTGTATCTTTCATCTTCGGTACTTTGCTCCCCACTTTGGAGTTGACATCCTCAACATTCGTGATACAGCCGCCATGTTTTTGACTCGGATCACAGCGCTGCCACCTGAGAAACTCGGCTACTGCGTTGGCGATTCTCCACGGTGAGTATAAAGCCATGGTGCCTTGTACCTTGTGCCTTTGCAAGGGCAAGTAAAAGACCCATCCAAGTGAGGAACATGAGCAGCTTGAGATGGCCTCTTCTATACTCATCACCAGGGCCAATAATGCCATGGCTTCAGCCCTGATGGAAAAATCAAATACAAACTGACTACCATTGTCTCAAATTACAATTCTTGCATGCAGTCGGTATTCAGTCAGGTGTGATGGAATTGTGAGTTATGTGTTTTTTTGGTCAGGACAGATGACAAGGTTAAACAAGTGCAAAAACTTCCCAAAACCATCTCCAAAATGATTTCAGTGCGGACGCTTCATTGAAACCATGGGCTTGCTGGAACTGCACTGCAGAATGCACTGGAATCCAGTTTTGTTGTGTACGTGCCTTAAGTAATCGACATTACCTATGTTTGTTAGAAATACGTTGCTATGATTTGAAACTTTCAGGAGTATTCACATTTTCAGCCAGATTCAGCCATGGCTGAATACATGGCTGCCAAACATGGCGGGATACACAATCTTTTAGCTATCGCTTCATAATGCATATCTCTGATGCTTTTTACAAATAATTTTCATATTTGGCGTGAATATATACAAGGTTGATATTAGTATTTAGTCCGGTCCAGTTATATTTTCTCTACCAGGGATCACTGTAGTGTTTACCCAGGAAGTTTGGCAAACTTGCAACTCCTTGGGACTTCGGATCCCTAAGTTGACTGGTTCTCTATCCTTCCTCTGTGCTTTATCCATAGGGATGGAAGACCAAACCAGTCAATTTACGGATCTGTAAAGTCCTACAGAGGTTTTGTGAGTTAAGGTGGATTTATATTTCTGACGCAGTCACCTGCCGTAACACACTAGGCCGGTTGGCCTAATGCAAACGCCAACTCCAAGCATGCCAAGCATATGCTAGCGTTTTACGGCGGGGTGATGGCGTCAGAAGTATAAATCCGCCTTTAAGTTCGTTTTGTTGGTGTAATTTTACAACAGTTTATCAGGATGTGAAGAAGTGGCACAAGGATCCATAAAATCACACCTCTCACCCTCAGACAAATTTGCAAAAAAATAATTTTTAGAATCAAAGGTCTAGGTAAGTCGTAGCGAAACCAGCAATGCATCCTCCCATAGCAGGGTTTGATCACGTTCCTCTTCATACAATCACACACAAAGTTTGTGTGAGTGGATGAAGAGTAGGAAGGTAAAAACCCTGTGCTTGGAGAATGTTAGCAGTGGGAACCTCGGGAAATAGTGAGGTTTCGCAAGCGCCCGGTTAGGCCCTACGACGACGTTTATCTATTGTGTGGGTATACCCAAACAATAGATAAACGTTGTCGTATGGCCTAACCGGGCGCTTGCGAAACCTCACTAATGTTAAAACTCTCTACTCCTGCATGGAGAGGTGCATTTAAAAAGTACCGGTAGCCTACTTCACTGTCTCGTGTTACTAGTAGTTTATTAGAGACTTGTTCATGGCAACAAACATGCCATATTTGGATCACCAACTTGTAATCTCGTAGTGAATCTAGAACGTGGTGCATTTATAATGATTATACCTAACAATTTGTGGCCATTTTTCAGGCGTTTAACTGGAAGTTGGTTCACTTATGGGTATGTGCTGTTGGCACTCCTCTATGGGTCATCATTTTTACGAGTGTACGCATTTTTTTCAGCTTCCCTGCCTTCTGCTGTATACAAAACTGTTGAAATGCACATCATATAATCTTCATTTTTCACGATTTTTGTAGTAATGTACAGGTGGCCTTCCTTCCCCAATGAACGCTGCTTTTACGCTCGTGAAAATGATGACAATTACAAATTATCCTTAACCCTTTCACTGCCTTGCGCAATTTCATCAAAAAGGAAAAAAAATGTATGGTATAGACGCTTCTCGAATTAGCAGATCTGTGCACTTCCGCTGAAATTGCAACCACAACCTCAATCTGAAACCGGGTGACGTGACGCAGTCCATGATTCAGCAATGGTCGACTCTGACGCAACGTCTTCGAAGTCACTGTAGTTGACTGCGTCACGTCATTCAGCTTCAGATCGAGGTTGTGGTTGAGATTTCGGCGGAAGTGCGCAGATCTTTGTCGTTTATGTCAATTTGAGAACGGTCTATTGGCACATCATTCTGAAAAGTTACGAAAACCCTGTTACATAATTTTCAGTCTTTTTGTACATGTTATCAAATCTTGGCAGTGAAAGAGTTAAACTTTTTGTTAAAATTGATTAACTAATTGTACTGTTGAAATGTTTTTTTTGTGTAAATATGTACAGTGTAATATGGTGAATAAAGTTAAAACTTCAACAAACTCAACATCTTATAACAAAATTCAGTTTGTAATATACTGTCAGAATGGCGTAATGGAAATAGCGGCGCCTGTCACATCTGAGGTTCCGGGTTAGATCCCCGGGATCATCGTGTTTTCAGGAGCCACGGTGGTGTAGTGGTTCCGGTCTCCAATTAGCGGTCAGAGGACACCAGGTTCGAATGCCACAGTGGTGTGAGGTTTTGGGCAAGTCTCTTTCCCTCACTGGCCTCTCTCCACCCAGGTGTATAAACAGACTACCGGTCGGAAATGCTCGGATTGTAGCACTGAATGAGCAGCTCATCTGAGTTCTACTGAAAGGTTTCAGGATAGACTAGGGTTAAAATGTAAAGTCGGATGACACCTCTACTGTTGTTGACATCGGACTATGAACACAAACTTTAACTTTTCCGAGGTCCAAAGCAGACTGGAAAAAATTCAAATAGGCCATTTGTCTGTTTTAGCTCAGGGCACCCCTGGTGGACAAATGTAAAACAAATGTAAAACATTTTGTGGGCTGTCAGAATGGTGGAATGGAAATAGCGGCACCTGTCACCTCTGAAGTTCCGGGTTCAATTCCGTGTTGAACACACAGCCTTAGTGAGAGGGCGACTTCGGGACAGCACAGATTTTTGTTGGGACTCCAGTTTCCTCCTGCAGTACATTAAATTTGCCCAATATTGTTTATAAAAATAGCACGGTGCAGAGGGTCCCTTTAAAATCGTTGAAAACAGCAAGGTGTGTCAAATATTTCCAAAAGTAGCCTTCATAAGATCAATTTATGACCCGATCTAGCAAAAGTAGGCGCATGTAGGAACCGAGGAAAGGGTTAATGGGCGACAACACAAAAGCTGAAATGTATGTCTCTGCAGGTCAACAACAGTAGTGGACAGTAGTGATAATATTTGAGTAAACTGATGACCAATGATGATCACCTCTGACAAGCACATGCTTTTGCTGGAGCAGGGCACATGTGTTAGGAAAACCCGTCGGCGGTGGGATTCCTACTTTGGCCTCCAGGGGGCGTTTTGTGAAAAATTTCAAAGGGCTATATTTTGATAATGGTTCGAACTATCGTGTTGAAACTTAGTACACATTTACCTCTTGGTTATAGCAACTTACAGACAGAATTTCGGTGAAATCTGATTCTTGACTTTGCCACTAGGGGGCCAAAACCAAAATCACTAAAAGTGCTATTTCTCCCTTACCAAGAGATGGATCTTTGTCAAATTTTCATCATGGGTATATCTAATGAGGATACACAAGATAATACTTGAGTTTTTAAATTTGACCTACTTTGCAAGGTCACAGGGGTCAAAGTTTGTCTAATATTACAAAATTGGCTCTTTTTGTAATGGCTTGACCTATTGCTTTGAAACTTCGCACATGCATGTATCTACCTCTAGGCTGTAACAACTCAGAAGAATTTTCGGCAAAATCTGATTCTTGACTTTGCCACTGGGGGGCTAAAACCCAAAACATGAAGTTTGGTTTCTCCCTAACAAAGTGATGGATCTTTGTCAAATTTCTATCAAGGGTAAATAGGATACATAACATAATACTGCTTCAAGCCAAGCGGGCACAGTGCCATTGGCACTATTTTTGATCACTCAGCGACTTCCGACGGGTTTTCCTAGACCGCCACACATTTACTTGTAGCCAAAAAAATTCAATAGAAAAGACATAGGCCTACCTGTTTCTAAGTCCTCCAGCTTCCAGATTATTTAATCCAGGAGTATCCACAAGAATTGCCTGCTACAGACTGAACAAATTTCACAAAAGCACTGAGTTTCTACCTCTCCCCATTCCCAGATCCTTTTGCACTTTAGGTCTACCACATGTAGGCAAGACATGCCTCAATCATGGTGCATAAGAGGTGTGCCAGACAGTCATGGATGAGGTAACTGCATTCAACCAACTAAGGGTATTCATAGTGTGATGTAAACCTTTGACTTTCCAATAAAGCCTCAACCAAGACAATTCAGACAATACTTTCAGCTTTACAGGCACAATGACTTACGGTACTGGATGACTGACACAGGACCAACTCCACTGACCTATGGTCAGCTGGGCTCAAGAATAGCCACACAAAAGCTGGGCAGTACCTCTTGGGCTATGCATTAAATTAATCTTCATCAATTTCAATGTGGTAGTCATTGCAGCCATATTGAAAATCACTACACACACATTTTCAAAAGGAACCTTCCCTTAAAGTCTGGCAACATCTAACTTCGACCCAATGGAATGCGGAAGTCATGAAATGTGACAGAGCTTTGCGGTTTATAATCATGCCTGTCAATCATTTGTGGTCGTTCCCCTATTGTTCGCACTGTCCACTGGTTATTCAATAGCCGTGTGTGATTAAAGGTCCGTGGAAAATCCAACTATCAATTTCCTAACTTCCGCATTCCTTTGGGTCAAAGTTAGATGTTGCCAGACTTTACTCACCCCAACACACACACTGAAAATTGATTCGATGCGACATGTCATTCTCCACCAAATCAATGGAAACCAATTTCAAGATGGTTGACTTGGCAGCCATATTGAAATTTGCATAATGCTGAATTTCGAAAGGACTCTTCCTCTACTCACCCCCCAATATATAGACAGAAAATTGATTTGATGCAACAGCCATTCTTCATGAAATCAATGGAAACCAATTACGAGACAGACAGACAAGACATTGCCTGTGATGAAATTCTCCTTTACCCTATTTCAGGATAATGTTCATGATGCTAAAAGGTGGCGAATTTGCATGTGTCCAAATTCACTGATTAAATTCCGCATTTGCTCCAGGAAACTAACGGTTATTGCATTGGAAATGAATATTTTGTGCGTGTAAAATTCGCATTCGACACTAAATTTGTGAAAATGAAACGCCTGCAAAAATTTCAGGGTTTACAGTATACTGAACTCATAATTTAAGAAACTACAACAATGGAAGTAATATATAAATGTTGTTGTTTATTTATACATATTTATACAATGTCACTAACTGCCTGGTCCTTACCAGGCCTCACAACACACACAACATTATTAAATGCATATTTTATTCCACTATCACATGACTGGTGTAGATTCATCAGCTACAAAAAAAAAACGTCCAAGAATTTGAGACCATGGCGGTGTAGACTGGTCCTCTGTCCTCGAGCCACTCCGCTAATATGAGTATTAGCGGAGCGGGTCGAAGACGCGGGGCCAAACTGATGGCGGTGATGATATACCATAGAGGAAAACACCTTGCTCGAATGTCAGAAGGCAGTGGAAATATTCTTTCTCTGAAGGTAGTGACAGACTGGAGTAGAGGCAGCAGGAGCCAGTTGTACAAAGCAAAGCGTTGTTGATTACATTTCTGCTATTTGAGGCTAGAATAGTATTTTTTTGCACTGCATTTTTACTCTGCTGCTCTAACCGACCACTTCATTGCCATTGGGAATTTCATCAAAAACAGTATAATGGCTGGTATTCATAAAAGCTAGCAAATGCTTTTACTTCAAGTTTTGTGGTACATTTGCATTGTGCAAATCTTAAGTAAAAGCATTTGCTAACTTTTATGAATGCCAGCCAATGCCCATAATTCTGAAAGTTACAGAAACCCTGTCACATACCGGTAGGTATTCATTGGAAAGGACTCCATGAGAGCCTTCCAATGCGCACCTGATAAGGGATTATGTAATTTTCAGAATTTTTTTACAACTTTTCAAATTTGATGGAATATGCCACATAGGCAGTGAAAGGGATAAATGACCAAATTCTGCTAAAGACACTACGTTTTGCATTCCGGTACTGTTCAACCTTCAGCCTGTCACTGGTTCAAAATTATATTTAATACTAATTTATTATATTACTATTTTATTATATTTAATACCTAATTTCTGAGCCCTCTCCCCATGATCAGTAATACTGATCATGGGGAGAGGGCTCAGAAATTAGGTTGAGTTAGATTTCGGCAGAGTTTTCTGGGTTGATCTTTTGATCAACCCAGAAAAGGCCTCTATACTTTCAAGCATGGAGCTTTCACAATAATTTCATATTGTATGAAAATTTCACGTCTGCTACGAATGCTACCACGACGACAGAAATACATTTTCAGAGCTGTCATGCAGTACACCGACCACTTATACACATGCAACACTGACTCACAGCCTCTTAATTGACCCTTTTATCTTTAAAGGGCCTCTAGAGGCAGCTCGCCATTAGGCTACTATCAGTACCGGTTCTTCGGCCAGGCGGCGCCACTTTAACGTAATAATCACTAGTACGAGGTATTCAACCTGGGTTTTCCCCGTGGTTTTCCCCTGCCATGCTGGCTGCCTCTAGAGGCCCTTTAAGAGTCCAACACCCGCTGCGTTAAACTTCCGCCATGTGCCCCTGGTATCTCAAACCATCAAGGGGGCACATCGCTATGCCTTCCACACTCCAGGGGCGGATCCACCATTTTGGGAAAGAGGGGGCACACTCAGCAAGAAACATTGAAATCTGCGGTAAATTTCAATGATTTGTACCCACGATGTACCCACGGTGACTGTGCCTAATGGGGAACCGGAGGAACTAACGTCACGACGTGCGACCGAAGTTTCTTTTTTCTAACGTTGTTTCCATTTATTTCTGGCGTGAAAAGCACCCGTTTGTTTCGGTCGCCTGGCATTAAAATTTTCACCATCTTGTAGCAGATGAAAATATCTGCATTTTGCAGTGCTTTTTTTCCTTAAAATGAAGAGATAGATGGCGATTATGGCAACGTCATTATCTCATTATTCCTGTAGAAAATGTATAGCAGATTTTTTCATGACGCAACGTCAACACATAAAACGACGTCAATGACGTCGTTTCGGTCGCACTGCTCGCAGCGCCGACCTGTCGGGATTTCCGGCACGCGGGTTCCTCATTAAAGAGCTGTAGGAGGAAACCAGAATGCCCGAAGAGACCCTGCACTGTCAAATAGAGTTGCCCTCCCTGAACCTACAGCTGCAGATTGACAAATGCCAAAGTTTCCAGTGTGGCAATCTGTCAATGTGAAATTGAAGTTTAGGGCCGTATGCTTGGGTTGGACTTCAGCCACACTTGCCTTCAAGTCCTACTTTTCTCAGTGCTTCATGTAAAGAGAAAGTCTAACTTAAGCTATACTTTAGGCTAAATTTCAACCCGTGCATACGGCCCAAAGTCTGCTATACTTTAGGCTCAAGTCCGACCCGAGCATACGGCCCTTAGTCCTCTTCCATGTTCATTTCAGTGAGAGAAACTGACATCAACAGTCAAGATCAAGCCTTTCATCACTTGGAATGTCACACTAACATCAGAGACATCATATATACACGTCACACCAAGAAAGGGCACATAGAAATGTATGTACTTGTATGACCTAATAGCTATCCGCCACGCAGACTTCCTATAACAGAGGTACCTCTATAAAGGACACCTTTGGGACTGACCGGTGTTGTCCTTATTTTTGAGGTGTCCTAACTACAGAGGTCTAAATTAATTGAGATGATACATGTATCTTTGGGGTGAACTTTGGTGGCCTTTATAATACATGTATAATTAGAGGTATCCTCCTGGCAGAGGTGACTGCTATAGATCCACGCTTTTAATTGGGAACAACATTTACGAGAATTTGACAACGTATGCCGTTTTTAACTCCTTACTGCCGTTCGGTCTCTGCTCGCTCGCTCCCACTTACCAAACATACCAGAGCCATGGGATCATGAGGGTCACAAAAGCTTGGGAATCTATAACTGCTCAACGGAATACTCAATTTGGAAAGCTAAACGTTTGACTTGAAGGGCCGTATGCACCAAACGAAGATAATCTTCAACTCGGGTTGAGCCACAACTTTTCAATTGTTCAGGTTTACTGGGGTATGATCTGACAATGGAAAAGTTGTGGCTAAACCAGAGTTCAGGATTTATCTTTGCTTGGTGCATACGGCCCGAAAAGTTTACAAAACCCATGTGGTATGTCTCAATGACGTCGTCGATGTACAGGAGAAAGCATGGGTGCCTCTGTCACTAGTGTTAGGGCTTCTGAATTCGGCTGCCTAAAACTGAATTTATATGAAAGAAGAACATCGGCAGGTTTGGTTTAACATGCAATGCAATAAACGGGATGACTGCCGCTGAAAAACTGAAAAAACGCCAAAATTTCTCCTTTAGTACATGTACCTATAATTAGTAGTCCACGTGGCGGATAGCTAAATCTACCACATCGTTTTGTTCACACAATATAGTACAACTACTAACCATTTGATATGAAACTGCACACCCATCGCTATTCACATCATCGAAAATTGCATAAAAATCTGTATTCCATGTTCGGAACCATTTTTACTGAAATCTAACACTGAGTCTCAAAATTCCCTACAGAAAATCCCTGATACCGAATGCTACCACACTGGCCATGAAACTATGAAAACCTCCAGAAAAACCTCCACAGCTAGTCTCTCAAACACCGACGTACAACCGTTTACAAATATTGATCCTTCCAAGAAAATGGAATGGGGCAATCCTGAAAGTGCATAAAAAATTTCCAAATGACGTCGAAGTACCGGTAGGCAGGGGCTCTATTTACTGAATATCCCCCCATGAGCCAAAGGGATCCTTCCAAATATAGTTCTGCATCATAGTGAAATATTTGGAGACTTTAGAAATATGGGAAGTTTTAGAAATATGGGTCAAGATGTAGGTCAGAATAAAGAGAGTGCAAAAAGGCCACATGTGATAGAAGGGCGAACATGTGCAGATGATGTCGTCATAAAAAATCTGCCATTTTAAGTCAAACTGACACCAAATTACCTCATGTCATGCACTTTGTCATCGTTTCAAAATAGAGTGTGTGTGACCTCAACTGATGTGATCTACACATTGCACAATTTGTCACCGACGTCAAAAGTGACATCATAATGATTGACTGCACAAGCTCATAGACCCATCTTGACAGCCAAATTGACGTCAAAATACGACGTCGATCTGCATGGCACACTTTGTCGTCGGCGGAAGGGGAATGTGTGTGACTTTAACCATGACGCACTTTGTCGTTGATGTCAGCATGGCGGACACCGGTCAAAAGTGACGTCATAATGAACCACTGCACAAGCTCAATTGGGCATTTTCAATTCAGCAGGAACAGACTGTAGATTAGTATGAACAAATTCACAATATGCAACAGGTCAACAAGTCAAAATTGCACCTGAAATATCCAGATACCTTTTCGTTGGTGTATTATCCGCTGAGCTCAGGGTGATGCCTACAAACAAGCAGTACACAAATGTGTATAAAACACTCAAAATGTACAAACGTTTCCGACCAAGTTGGGTGAAGTAGATGCACTACCACGTACCACACATATATCATACAATGTACATTAACACATCAACCTAACTTGAGCATATCAATCTGAGAAGGACTAGTCTTCACTGTGTAGTCTCTGAGTATAACATCAGTAAGTACCACACAGAGTGAATCAATCAACTAGAAACAGGAATAGAACCTAAGCTAAGAGACTTGAGTAACTCAATCTACGGCCATTGAAGCTACTATATGTACCGACAGTAGTTATCCATTGCGACTATCTACCATACCACAACAAAATCCTGAAAGTACAGTTAGTTTTTATATACACGATGCATGAATCTTGTCTTAGCCCTTTCACTGCCGACTGAAATCCCCATTCCATGGTGCAGAGCCGAATGTGTGCAGCGCTCAAAGAGATATACCCGTACCTGGCTGCCCCACCATCCTCTGGTAACAGGGGCGGATTCAGGATTTCAGAAGAGAGGGCACACTGTGCTAGAAACATTGAAATCTGCAATGAATTTCAATGATTTGCTCCAAATTTCAGAATTTCATGGTCGATTTTACCGATTTGTTGTTGCCTGGGTAATCAGTGGTTCAACAATCGTCAGGTAATCAGTGAATCTTAAGCCAGCAGCACACTGCACTAGGCGATATCGCAGACTTCTCCAAGACTGACGAATGGACCACCCAAAACTTGGTATGGTATGCACATGCAAAAAGACCTCGGAAGTGTCCTTACGAAGCCCAAATTTTGATACGACTTTTACGCTTTTTGATGTCACTACGTCATCAAGATTTCTGTCGCGTCATCCGTGACGTCGGCAACGTCATGTGACGAAATGACATCATCATGTCCCCAAGCACTCCTAATGACGTGACGCCACTGAACGGGTATTGCCTAGTTCTTCAAAAGAGGCTGCACATGGATCCACATTCGACACAAATGCAACTTCTACCAATCATGTCATGTTCTAGCATCTACTGTCAGGCTTGCAGTCTAGTAGTGAAAAGGCTAAGTCAACGTAGAATTCTTAAAGAGCTGCATTTGGAATATGACAGATGACAGTTATCAGTCCCCCCAGAAAAAATAGTGCCAATGGCACTGTGCCCGCTTGGCTTGAAGCATGGTGGTGGGAATCATCAGCAACCCCATAAAAGCCATTTAGGTACAAACATGTAAAATTGCCGTATAAATGGAAGTTTCAAAGCAATAGGTCAAATCATTACAAAACTAGAGCAATGTCGATGGGAGCCCATCGCATATCTCCCCGCTTTCAACATGAAGTAATGGTGACATGGTTATTTTTCCTGTGTCTTTCATATATTGACCCCTGGTGGGAAGAGGCTGAGTTTGATCGAAATACATTGGGGGTTGGGCACATTAGCAGTCGAGTACGGTACCTAAACATTCCAAATTCCAGATACACCACCACTCACAATTTTGTCATCTCATCACAAATAGTTTACAAATAATGCCCATAGACGTGTTTTTCACATGTTTCTTGTGGTTTTAAGGAATGTTCGTCCCCTTGTGACCTTGAAAGTAGGTCAACGTCAAAACCTGTCCGATATATTGTGAAGATGTTACAGATGAACCTTCACACAAAATTTTGTCACTTTATCACAATTACTTAAGGAGTAATGGCCATAAATGTATTTGTCACGGATCGCCCCCTGGTGGAAAGACAGGGAGTTGGATTGAAATTCTAAGAGTGTTGTGCACATCAGTGGATGAGTACCTAATATATACCAAAGTTTCAATCTCCTCCATTGAACGGTCCAGGAGGAGATATCACTTTCGGACGGCTCCTAGTTTTTATTAAAGTTTGACCCCTGTGACCTTGAAAGTAGGTCAAGGTCAAAACCCGTATGATATATTATGAAGCTGTCACAGATAAACCTTCACACCAAATTTCATCACTTTATCACAATTACTTTAGGAGTAATGACCATAAATGTGTTTTTCACATATCGCCCCCTGGTGGAAAGACAGGGAGTTGGATCGAAATTCCAAGAGTGTTGTGCACAATAGTGGATGAGTACCTAATATATACCAAAGTTTCAAGCTCCTCCGTTGAACGGTCTAGGAGGAGATATCACTTTCGGACGGACGGACGGACGGACAGCCGGACGGACAGCCGGACGGACAGCCGGACTGACGGCGGAGGGTAAAACAATATCTCCCCGACTTTTTTCAAAAAGCGGGGAGATAAAGAGCCAATTTCGTAATTCCAGACAAACTTTGACCTCTGTGACCTTGAAAAGTAAGTCGAATTAAAAAATTGGATAATATCTTATGTATCCTTATTAGATATACCCATGAAAAAAATTTGACAAAAATCCACCTCTTGGTTAGGGAGAAATAGCACTTTCAGTGATTTTGTTTTTGGCCCCCTAGTGGCAAAGTTAAGAATCAGATTTCACCGAAATTGTGTGTGTAAGTTGCTATAACCTAGAGGTACATGTGTACAAAGTTTCAACACAATAGTTCAAACCATGCTCAAAATATAGCCCTTTTTAATTTTTGACAAAACGCCCCCTACGGGCCAAAATAGGAATCAAACCGCGCTCAAAATCGAACTCGACCTAGATCTTAGGCCAATATATACACCCACCGAAGACCAAAAAGATCCGTCAAAAAATAAAGGCGCTAGAGCGCTAACAAACCAAAAGTTTACGGACGTACCGCCGTACCGCCGTACGTACTAACGCACGACAGACCACCACTAAATGACCCCAACCACAGCATAAGCCCTGCTGGGCCTTGCGGCCAAGCGGGCTAAAAAGTAGCCATTGAACCAATGAATTGGACGAGGATAGGGAGAGGGCCTAAATATCCTTACTCCCCTCAGAGAAAAGAGGCTACACATAGACTACATAGTGACACATATCAATCAACGATTCTCCATCAAATTTATCTTTTGAATAAACACTCCACGTCTCAATTTTTTCCTTAGATATAGGCCTAATAATCTTAATTAATATCCATTTTTTATCAGTAACACAGTATATACACTGTCTGTTTCACACGTTTTAACTGATCTACCCCGGGGTCCAGCAGACGGCATTTTCTCTCAAAGTTTTCTCACATTGTATGGAACTAATTTCAAAATATTTGAAGAAATGTTGTTCCCATCAACCATCTGAAGAATGTTTCTTCAAATTCTCTCTAATTCATTCCCAAGGACTTCAGAAAACTAAGCAGAAGATACTGCATGCTCAAAACTGGGGGAAAATCATTACATCATTTGCACTCCAAGTTTAATTGCAACAATAGCACATCAACCTTCTCAATTCGTCACCAAGATACATTGTATCAATAAATACCACTATAGGTTGGTGACGTGAATCAGTGTTTTGTGTACCGGGTATGTAAAGGATTATAACACCCAGTGTTTTGTGTACGGTACACTGAATACACCAGAGTTTTCTGTATACCAAGCATACACCAGTGTATTGCGTACCAGCACATCAGTGTTTTGTGTACACTGCATACACCAGTGTTTTCTGTACACCAAGCATACACCAGTGTATTGTGTTCCAGTACATCAGTGTTTTGTGTACACTGCATACACCAGTGTTTTGCGTACACCAAGCATACACCAGTGTATTGTGTTCCAGTACATCAAGCATATGTATTACTCAGTGTTTTGTGTACCGTATATCAAGCGTTGAAACATCCAGTGCTGATACCAACTTGAAAATCACCCTCCGAATAAAATTTTAGACAACTGCAGGCCTAGGTCAGCAGACATTCTGGCCAACTTGATGATATATATTATTATTATTCAAATAAATCAAGGTGATCCTTTTCAGGAATACAAGAATATCTCATATATTTGTCAAATCACAACAATCTTTTTTAAGTAACGGGCCGTGAAACGTTGAAATAAATCACATTAGTGAAGTCCACTTCATATCGAATTTTCTCAAAACAACTCATTCTTTTGCAAGGCCTGAAGTAACGTGGTCAGGCAGCACACCAATCGGAAAAATCTTTGACCTGAAAAGCATGGCGAGTGGTATTTTGTTGTATTTCAGTATTTAGCACAACAAAAACCGAAATACACCCTCTGAAGAAACTTCAGGAAATTTTGAATTCGACAGCACCATGCCACAGAGCATTTTTCATCACGGTGTAGCTTAAATTGTAACATTTTAACATTGAATGCCACTCTTTTCAAAATGCATCAGCACAAAAAACCGAATGTCTTGCATCATGCGATCGCATGATCTTTTCTTCTCTCATCAGAATCTTGGCGTAGGTGGCTCTCACACGAATCCCCACGCTTCAAATCCCTTCACGATGAAGTCCTCTTGAACCGAGAGCGCTTCGTTATTGTATGTATCACAGGGCTGCGTGCGGCCGTGGTAGAGGTCCCCATCGAGCCAGATGCCAAACGAACCTCTGAAAGACAGCAACGGGAATCGAATACCGTGAAGTGTCCAAGCTGGTGTGGGAAAGATACAAATATCTGACATATAGACAAATCCCAAATTGATGTAAACTAGAAAGATCTGCACACTTCCGCCGAAATCACAAACACAACCTCGGTCTGAAACTGAATGACGTGACACAGAGAACCCCACAACAGTGACTTTGATGACATTGCGTCCGAGACGAACATTGCTGAATCATGGATTGCGTCACGTCAGCTGGTTTCAGATCAAGGTTGTGGTTGCGATTTCGGCGGAAGTGCACAGATCTGCGAATTCGAGAATCATCTATCTGCTGACAGAGGGTCTGTACATTTGATATTTTTTCCAACAGGGCCGAAGCCAAAGCATTATTGGCCCTGGTAAGTATGGAAGACAGGCCATCTCAATCTACTCATAAGATCAACTTTTGGGACAGAGAAACTGATGATGACTTCGTGGACTTACTTTCCGGCTCCGATGGCCAAACTCTCCTTGTTTCCCTTGATAAAGAAGTTGTTATCCCCGGTCCAGTTATAAACCTATAGGAGATTAACCAAATAAGGAACTTGAGCTACTCTCCCCATAAACTTTCCCGGCTGATGTTGTTGCAACATTTTAACTCATGAATCCCCAGGCTCTAGCAGACGACATCTTTCGTCAACGTTTTTTCACATCCTATGGCACTGATTGAAAAATATTTGAAGAAATGTTGTTCCTGTCAACCATCTGAAGAATATTTCTTCAAATTCTTTCCAATATATTTCCAAGATTCTTTGAAAACATCAACAGAAGATGGTGTCTGCTCAAACTTGGAGGCAGACGGATTAAGGCCCTGCTCCAAGTGTGAGTTTTCATGTGTAAGTTGGCTCTCTATGGGCGACACAACTATCGAAAACTATGGGCAACTGTTTGTGTCATAGGTCTCTGAATCAGCCCACGTGTCTGTGTATTGACGAAGTGAACAAGAAGGGTGCACGATTTCAGTTACCTTGAACTCTGGGTTGAATGTGTAGAGAAAAGTCTCCCCAGTCCCGTAGAAATGATCGCTCCACTTCAAGGAACACGATGTCATGGCACCAAACACCTGAAAAATACGTGTAGGTATGACGATGAAACAAGTTTAACCCGTTCACTGACAAAATAAGCTCAAAAGACTGAGAAGGAAATATATGATATAGGGTTGGATGTGAGTGGTTGCCGAGATAGTACCCAGTCTGGATGCCTTTTAAAAGTACCTCAGAGGTATTTGTATTTGCTTTTTCCGTCAGGCCGACGCTATAGCATTATTGGCCCTGGTAGGTATGGAGGAGGCCATCACAAGCTACTCGCGTTCCTCACTTGGATGGCGTCTTTTACTTGCCCTAGCAAAGCCACAAGGTACAAGGCACCACAGCTTACTGTCCCATGAGATGGACTGAAGAGCCGGGAATGAAATCCCATACGGCCTGGGCTGGATTCAAACCCGGGACCTGCTGCTTGCTAATTGGATGTGATAACCACTAGGCTATCAGGGCTCCACTAGGCTAGCAGTTTACCTCAGAGGTAAACTGCTACTTACACTATTAGCTGTATCCTTTATCACCAACAAGACAGGAGTCTCGTAGTCATACATGGACCGGTAGAGTGTCTTCAAACTGAAACCATTCTGATCTGAACTGTAGATCAATGTCCAAGGGTAGCCTTCCGCTCTTGCTGGGAGGTGTTTCGTCAGCTGCAAGAGGAAAAGGGCGTCAGGCAAAACGCTGTTTGATTTAAGCAGAAATGCCTCATGCACAGACTTAATTCTGGCAATTGCTGCCGGGATGACCCACTTACCGCCATGACGTGTTCCTCTGACAAGATAACCGTGTTGCCTATGAGTTCCGGTAACGGGAGCGAGTCCTCCACCTCTAAGATGGATAACCGTCGCCTTGCTTCGTCAACATGCACGATCTGAAATGGAGGGTTGTCAGCGACTCGTTGACAGTGCAGGTTTTCTTCAGGCACTCTGGTTTCCTCCTGCTTATCACTCCAAAAGAGTGCAGCACCTGACGGGGCAGCGTCATGACGTCCCGCACGTCATTTCTGAACACCATGATGTGACTCGAAAAAAAATCCAGTTGATTCAGCGATCATGACGTCAGGAAACATTTTGACTTTTTTGTCTCACATCAAGACGTCATGAAATGACGTGCTGGACGTCATGACGCTGCCCCGTCAGGTGCTGCATTCTTTTGGATTGATATCGTCTATTGAGACGCCATTCTTAGCAGTGGAGTGTCACTGACAAACAAATACAGTGGAACCTCTCAATTAAGGACACCTTCTGGACTGACAAATGCTGTCCTTAATTGAGAGGTGTCCTGATTACAGAGGTTGAAATGAATAGAAATGACCAGTTTGGGACTGAACATTGGTGTCCTGATTAGAGAGGTGTCCTCCTGGCAGAGGTGTCCGTTAAGGGAGGTTCCACTGTATCTGTCAGTAGGGTGGCCTGACAACTACACAGTGGCCAACGACTGTATGGTTCACCCTACCTCCCAGTCTTTGGACATGCTGCGACTAAAACGTCCTTTCAGGAAATCAACATGCATATCCTCCTCAGTGTCATCCTCATCATCTTCGATTACCACAAAGCCTCGCTCGTGGGGGTCGATTTCATCCTCTCCACCGTAAAGATTTGGTGACCATTGGATGAAGAAGGCATACAGGTGGTCCACCCTGAAAAAGTAATACAAGTGAAACTGAAATAATCCCCTTTATGGCTCTATCCAGGGGTTGATGGAGCCTGGTCCTGCCGACGGGTGTGCGAGCTGGATTGATGGGGGTGTGATCCCCAACTGTTGGTAACGGTGTGAACAGTTCAAAATCTAATCTGGTTATGCTGCCCCGGGAGTTTCCCTGGGGAGGTCCAGGAGAGCCGCGTACTGATTGGCCGGGGCCGAAGAGAGTACGGCGCTGACTGGCCGGGGCCTGGGCAGCGGTTCCTGGGGTATGTGTGGGTGATTGCGTAACTTGCAAAAGGCGGTGGGTAGGTGAAGCCCCTGGGAGCAGAATATGACGAGGGAATCAGGAATCAGAGTTAGGGGGATAATAGTCTGGCGTGGGCCATAAAGGGTATTCCAATCTAAGATTGGAAATGGCTTTAATGGGTAGAACGCAGCCTGCTTAAGAACCCCTGATAACCACAGGACCTCGGACACAGGTTCAAAATTTTACTTACTTTTCTCTGGGAATAGAAAACCAATACTCTGGTTTCTTTCTTTTCCTGCTGTACGCCTCAATCGGGCACGTGCCCGATACTCGGCCTTTGATTGGAATGCCCACCTTCAGGCACAGATAGAGGGGTGGATCCTCAAACTGCTTCGCTGGCCTTGGAATAAGTTCTGAAAGGAGATGCAGACAGTTGTCAAAAATATATTCGATTTTGTCTCATCAGGGCCATGATTTCAGAAAAGAGGGGGTGGACTGTACTAGAAACATTGAAATCTGCAGTGAATTTCAATGATTTGCTCCAAATTTCAGAATTTAACGGTCGATTTTACAGATTTGTTGGCCGAAAGGGGGGGTGCGCTGGGTGTACCCTCCCTTGGATCTGCGCCTGCTCATCTGAATTGACAGCAGAAAGTTGAGATTAAGTCGAGGGCTGAGAGCTCTAACTTGGCTCATTATTGGCTCTTCACAAATACTGGGGTCGTTGTAATGTAGGAGGAAACCGGTGCCCCTGGAGGACATCTGCCCCGAAAGAGGGAGTTTCCCTCTCTATCACTTGAGTACTGGGTCCAACCGGGAATTGAATCCGGGGTCTCAGAGGTGACAGGCTCTAGATGTTCTTATACTGCACCACTCTGACAGACAAAATTGGACCCAAATCCCTCCAAAAATGAGTCAACTCTGCCACAACCGAGACAGTCGACACAAATCTGTTACCATATGGATGGAAGAGAAAAAATTTCCTCCCTAGTGTCTTTATTCCAGTTTTTTGAAGACAGTAGGTAAAACTACAGAGCTTCAAAGTTAGTAATGCATAGATTATTTAGTTATACCAAAAATTTATAAGGCGAGCGAGTGAGAGGGATATGAGACAAAGCATCAATGAGAGCAATGTTTCATATGTGACCCACTGCAGCAAAAGCAGGCATCTGTCAAAAGTGATCATCTTTGGATGTCAGTTCATTCAACCGTAATCAAGTTGTCCACAACTACTGCAATTTGCAAGGACATCCATTTGAGCTATCATGTCATGGGCCCTTTTTACACTAGCCCAGTTGAAGCATGCTGAGCTGTACCCGGACCGAGCCCGCTTTGAAATTCAAGCGGGACAGGCCCATTTACACTGGCATTTGATACCAGGACACGCTGGCTCAACCTGTTCACATTTGACAAAGTTATACTGAACCCTGCTCGGTCCTGAACAAGCATGGCGAAAATTCCGCAGTGTAAATGGGGATATATAGGCTTTGGTACACCATTCCGCTGTTGCTACAAGTGCCTGCTTTTGCTGGCACGGGTCACATATGATTTCTTCACGAAGCAGTTATGATGTCACACGATTGTGAAGAACAAAACTAGACAGTTATGCTAATCATTAATCACAGCTGCGGCTATCCTGATATCCCATAGTCCTCCAAAATCATTAACTAGACAATTATAACTGGACATTAATTAATGCTTTTGGGAGGCAAGACAATTTTCTTTTTCAATATGGAAGTTTGGAAGTCATATTGTAAAGCCAGCAGCACACCAGGCGATAGCGCAAGCGACTGAATCGCCAGCGAGCAAAATTGCCTGGTGTGTGCTGAGCAGCGATCTGTGGAATATTTCGCCCAATATGAAAACCGATATTGCCTAGTGTGCGGTTGCTGGCAAGAAGATCACCGGCGATTACATCGCTTGCGATATCACCTGGGGCCGGTTGCACAAAACTCATGTTAGCGCTAACATGGTGTTAGCGCTAACTTTTATGTTAGATGACGTCAAAATCCATTGTCATTTTACGTCATTTAACATGATGTTAGCGCTAACATCATGTCAGCGCTGACATGAGTTTTGTGCAACCCAGCCCTGGTGTGCTGCTGGCCTAAAGGCCTGTTTCCACTACAACGGATTCCGCTGCAGTTTGTGGCGCCGGAGCGGTTTTCACAGGCATTGAGATAATTAACACGCCATGTATTGTTAAAACCATCGAAGGATTATCCAAAACCCTGTGAAAATCGCTCCGGCCCCGCAAACAGCGGTGGAATCTGTTGTAGTAGAAATAATGCCTACAGAGCATCCTGAGGTAATCAGTGGTTCTTATCTTAGCACTTTCCAACCAAATTACACTGTTTGTGAGCAGTGACATACAGAGCGAACGCTATGAACAACTCATTACCTCAACATGCTTATTGAGTAGTTTTCTATGAATGGTCTTGCCTCACAAACAAGCAACGGAATAATAAACGAAATCACAACTTACTTGAATCACGAGAATACAAACAAGTACAAGTATTAACTGAAACAAAAGACAGACAGTGCAATCAACCTGACGAAAAATACGGTGATCACGGAAAAAAAACAAAAATAAAAGAAAAATGAAGTCTGTGCTATGAGTTTGGGTTTACAAAGAAGGGGCGGCTTCTCGTTACAAGGAACACAGTATCCCAGGTGCAAATTTAGGGGGTCCGGACCCATGCAGTCTTGGCATTCAATGATTTTTTGTCAGGAATGGCCAAAAATTGCATCTCTCAGCATCTAGATTGGTTGGACAGCACCCCCAGACCCCCAAGTACATGTTGAGTTCGATCGCCAGTACATTTGTTTGAAGGTACTTTGGCAGGAAAACTGCAAACAAAATCACTTCAAGATGAAGATACCTACAGAAGAGTGGGCTTGTGCCTCCTTTTGATAAACTCCCTACGCAGTTGTGTACCGCGGCCCCTTCGGTTTACCCGCTCTCCACAACTGCTTAACTTCGTAAAATTCGCCGCGTTTGGTCAACAGATGGCGCTGAGAGGGTCCACCAATGAGAGCACCGGCCAACCCGTAACCAAGCTACCTGAGACACTATTTCATTGGCTGAGCGGTTCGTAGCCATGGTAGCACAAGAACATCCGTTGCCAACGGGCCAAAGAGTTCTGAACGCAGCGTGCTGATAGGCTGTAAAACTTGCGCCAGGCCCTGACGCCATCTGTTGACCAAACGCGGCGACTTCCACGAAGTAAAGCAGTTGTGGAGAGCGAGTACACCGAAGGGGGCGCGACTCACAACTGCGTAGGGAGTTTACCTTTTAGTGGCAGCACAACTTGTCACACTGCCCCTTCACGGCAGAGACAGGGAGCATCTTCACACCTTGATACACATGTCTGATGTGCCAACTACATGTACATGTAATACGTGCATGCCCACGTTATAAACCAATCATTGGAAATACCTTGTAATGTGTAAAACGTGCCCCGTGCACCTTGCAGCGTGCCCTTCTGTGTAAACCCAGCCTTTAGAGTAACGAATAATGAATGACACATACAAGTTTTATAGAATCAACACACGTGGTAAATACTCCTTTGTACATGTATAAATATTTCCACAATCACTCGGTTTATCACAGCCATGTCAACACTGGCAGTGTCCTCCACTTGTGTTTTTCCGGAGCGGTGCATGCCATCAATTTTTCCAGGACTGTGATTGGCTACGTGCTCATACCTGATGGACGTAGCCATCCCACACCGTCCTGAGGAAATCGGCACTTCTTACCACTCTTTCCTATAGAGGATGTGCACGTGACGTCATCATTGACGTCATAATTCGCATGTCAGCCATGTTGGACGTCATCTGACGCTACGAATGCGTTGGACGTGCCGTCCAACATGGCGGCATCTTGTCATCGCAGTGACGTCATAATCGTCGCTGCACGTCCTCCATATGTCGCCACGCATGAAGTTTGTGTGCGGTGACGAAGGGAGCGAGCAAGAACCACTGATAATCTCAAAATGTCCTACACTGAGCGTCACCGCATACCCTCGTGAAAAATTTCCAGTGGAGAACACTGACTGCAAATGTGTGGGTCTGAACACCTTTAAGAGCCATTTCCTGATCCGTTGTAAGCTCTTACCAACAAAATGAAGGACCATTACCGAGAGAATTTTATCAATCTGTACCTACGCAAATCATGGGAATGACACACATGTCAAAGATTGAACTGCATTTACAGCAATTTTAATGGAATATGTAAAGTTTCAAGTGCTGTAACTGTGTTGCTGGAGTCAGTCATGTTTAGGCTAGTTTAACCCTCGAATTTTCCTGCCCAAAATTCAGGCCTGGACAGAGTTCACATCACGTGTGACCTATGATTTCTAAATAAAGCCGGTGACAGACTGGCGCGTCCTGCGGCGTTCCGCCAATCAGATTCTTCGGTAGGTGTTTCGGCCCGTGTTACCGCATCTCTGATTGGTTGAATGCTTTCCCGATGCGTTGCTTACGCACCAGTCTGTCACCGCCTTAAGAAAGGCCAAGTAGTCAGTGGCCAGGTTCGACATTCATAAACATACCTAAGTCAAAGTGTGATACTTACCTTTTGTGTTGAACAAAGGATAAGTGTCACACTTAGACTTAAGTAGTTTTATGAATATGTGCCCTGGTGACCAGGGACATGTTGCATCATTCATGTTAAGATGCACCTATGGAGGACTGGTAGGTTTGGGGCACCGTCAAACATGACTGTCTTGTTACAGGTCCCGGCAACACCCACCAGGCATTTTGTGTATCTCAGTCTTACAAACTTTGCATTACTTCTACATGAAAATGCAGAATGTCTTTGAACAGCAAGATATCGTTGATTTTTTGAGGAACTCCCGCTGCAGATCTGAGACGTTGAATGAGACAGGGCAACAACTTAACAACGAAGAACATTGAAGAACACCGACGCACTCCCAAGGTTTGCTAGATCCATCGACAACAGCACAGATTCAGGGGTGCCAAGAGCTCCCTCCCCCAAAATACTGAAGACTGTGATAAATATCCCCTTGTAAGTCCTCTTTTTGATTCCCCGTAGAACAGCCAGTAGTATCGCCAATATTTATCATTTCAGCGGTCCCTTGCCACTTTGTTTCTACGGAGATTTTGGGCTTGTGCACTGCCTCCCAGGAGGCACTACACTACATGTGCGCTGCCTCCCAGGAGGTACTACACTACATGTGCACTGCCTCCCAGGCGGCACTACAATGCATGTGCACTGCCTCCCAGGAGGCACTACACTGCATGTGCACTGCCTCCCAGGAGGCATGCACTGCCGCCTGGGATTTGTTGCAAATTATTCCAATCATTTTCAGCGACTTTTTGTAGTACATTACAGGTATTTGAAAGAGTGCACTACAAAATATGGTATGTGGAGGGAGGAAGGCCTTCGACTAACTGAAGTGGACACCCCTGAATTGTACAGTCACTAACAGAATTAGTCGTCACATGCAAATACCTTTTAAGGAGTAGGCAAAATTAAGAACATGTGCACCTGCAAGTAGCATAAACTGGGTTAGTTTCACAGAGTTTTGAAAAATCATCAGAATCCACAAAATGAATTGGCACCTAAAGAAGCCATCTCCATCTCCTGCCAGGAGAAAATTTTAATTTCTGGCTTCTATTCAGACTGTCATCGGCAAAGGAGGAAGTTTACATGGCAAGGATAAAATTGTCAGCATCCTCATTGGGCTTCCAGACTTTGTGGATTCCAAAAATTGTTCAGAACCCGAGGAATAACCCATAAGCTGAAGCTGGGATTGATGCAGGATGAATGAGTAAAGGAACAGGAAATATGGGTTTATGAATCAGTGGACTAGTGCTCCTGCTGGAAATCTGAAGGGACAGGGTTGCAGCATCACTTTTGTAGAAAGGGGCAGTGATGATGCACAAATTCTGTAAGAATGGGGCAGGGTGGAAGCATGGCTTTTGCAGAGAGGCAGGGTTGATGCATGGCTTTTGCAGAGATGGGCAAGGTCAAAGCATGGATTTGTACAAAAGGGCAGGGTTGACGCATGCCTTATGAAGAGAAGGGCAGGATTGAAGCATGGCTTTTGAAGGGCAGGGTTGATGCATGGCTTTTGAAGACCTTCTGCACAAAATGCATTCAAAAACAGTAGGAAAATGGAGGGAGACATTTCATTCCAGCAGAAGCACTCACGAATACCTCAGGACAAAATAATTGATCAAAATACCGTATCGCAAATAAATAGATCGATATTCCTGTGAAAGGATGTTCTTATCACAGGCACTGGTACTTTACAACCAGGCCCCAATGGAGCCTGCATCAGTAAGACATTATCATGCAATCATCAATGGACTGAGGGAAAGGAAGGATACATAATATGTACATATTTCAAATCGCATGGTATACTGAACACCCCAAGAGTGAAACTACATGTAGGAGAAATTCAATAAATGCCTTGAGGCAAAAGTGTCCCTCCACAGACTATGGATACAAATATAGTACAAATATGTCTGAAACCAAAAAGTTCTTTAAAATTTAAAGCAGTTTCGCAATATTTTTTCATCCTCCTAGGAATATGGATTTTGAAAATTGCAGAACCAGTTCAGAATTGGTGAGGACAAATTGGCATTTACACAAACCTTACTGGTACTTAAAACATCACACCTGACAACATATCATAGATTGAAGAGTCAGACTCCACAAGCAGTTAAATGCAGACTTGAAAGCACTCCATCAAGGATTAGCAAAGATTAAGATTTGAATAGGACACATGCAAAAAGAAAAGCTCCACCACAAAGATGGTCCACGTGTAGGCCTATTAAAAGCTACCACATACTTATAGAGATTGGATAATAGACGGAGCACATCGGAAAATAATATAGGATTTACTGCCGAATGCAGCATAAATGCAGCATGGATGCAGCATGAAATGCAGCATGGATGCAGCATAAATGTAGCATGGATGCAGCATGAAATGTGCAAGTGAGTGGAGGGATATTGAAGATGGCACAAAAGGTAGACCAACTCTGACTACCTGTCGAAATTCAGCATTTAGATTTGAACCATGTTTGGTGGATCGCTTTTCTCTTGTGTTACAGTGTCATGTACTTGCGTGCAGAGCCAACTAAAATGGCTTATCTGTAGATTACAACCTACACTGCATCTTCTCACACTGATCAATGAGTGTAGGTCTTCTTATTAGGTTTGTCCCCCAGTTGGCCAGCAGTTGGAGGCATGAAACTGAAGACTGTCTCATTCCAACACAGTCCAGACACTGTACAACTACTGTACTGTACACATTGTAAAAGTATATACACTAAAGGTGTTCCTCCACTGAGTTTTCAAGTGCAAGTTGGCTCTCAATGGGCAACTGACCATTGTTGGTTTTCTGATGGCCAGGGAACATGATAGAATTTAATTTGACGAAATAAATTTGACCAAATTGTTGGATCTTGAACAGCTGGAAATTCTGCATCAAATTTTCTGTCGTTCACGATCCAACATTTTCGTCAAATTTATTTCATCAAATTAAATTTCATCGTGTTTCTGTTTAGTGGCCATTAGGACTAAGACCAATGGCACGAACAACTGTCCATACATATAGGGTCAAATTCATAAAGGGTGTTTAAGACTTAGACACATGTAACTTCGTCAAATGCATGGTGGACGTGCATTTAGTGAAGTTACACACATCTAAGTCTGAAACACCCTTTATGAACATGGCCCATAGTTTTCCATGGGTGAGTTGTCCAGAAGTGAACCAACATGCATGAGAAAACTCTCAAGTGAAGGAACTGTCTATGAAGATACATGTGATGGAGTGTAACCTATACCAACTCGAAGCAGAAACATACACAGAAGTTAACTTACAGAAAGAGTGACTTCAAGAATACTGACCGGCACTTTGACACACAATTTCAGTAATGAACTATTAAGCGGATATTACTCTTGTAGACTTTTCTCCACTGATCCAACCTTATGTAATATTCATATGACCTAGTGGTAAACACATGTCAGCTGACCCTGCTCTTAAAATGACATAATGTCGGTTGCAGTCGACCAGCTGAATCAAGGATTACCCATTGTTTTCTCTTGACAATGTTAAAGTCGGCTACAGAACAGTCTACAAGAATTACACGGCAGAAAGCATTGTGGGTTATCTAGTTTTCTAGTCACTCAAATGAGGTCAAAAATACCTCTTCTTGAGATAGACTTTTAATGAATAAACACATGGGCGAAACGTACAGAAGAAATTCTACAAAGCAGACAAAATTTATTCCAAAATACGGACATGGTGTCTATTTTTCAGTGCCAAGAAGCTAAAAGCCACAAGTTTGAGAGAGAGTGTGTCAAATCACTCTCTAAGAATAGATTTTATACAACAGCCAGTTTGAACAATAAGATATATTACAGTTATTTTGATTCATTTGAAAGATGAACAAGGTACCAGTACGAGCTTGAGAGTGATTTGACGATTAGAAAGTCGGGGCAGCAGTCATACAACATGTTGACGGACACCCCACACCGTGCAAATTCCCTCCGATCACACTCGGCGCCGTATGATCGAAGGAACCGGCGACGGTAGCGGGGTCTCAGTCAGGAAGTGTGAAAGAAATCTACAGAAATGGCGGAATTGATAAAGAGGTACTGACCTAGTTCTGTACACGGAGGGTGAGGGATAAACAGAAAAGATGACAATTAATTAATCGATAATTAACAGATAATTGATGACTAAACTACTAACAATTAAAACAATTTTTGCTAACAATGATGCTTTTATATATATTTGACCAAATATTGCACTATTAAACCTTAACGATGCATATTCTTAGAGCAATTTTGAAGATTTTTGCTGAAAAAATTGATAAAAAAAATAGCCGTCCCAAAAATCTGCATGGATATCGAGTTGGTCTGGTCACTAACATCTTTTCTAGCAAGTTAGTTCAGCCACTTTATTACATGTATTACATGTATGATACAGTGATACAGTGATACAGTGATTATAACAACCTATCACCTATCACCTATCACCACGCATGCTCAAAAAACGGCCATAGGATTAACAAAACAACGCTTGGACCTACCTGACAGACAGAGCACAAGGGCCCAACCTATCACCACGGTGGACCAAGCGAAAAAGAGGATGTTTACCGGGGTGCGTTCCGGAAGTAGACAGCGCGCATGCGCGATGTCCGCAGCGCCCCCTATCGGTGGCGGGAACTTTTTCTATTGGAGCTTGGTCATAGGATTGGCGGAACGCCAAATTGCACTTTGTTTATACTGAACCAGTTTAAACAAACAGGTTCAGAATTTTCGACGGCAAAGCGCAAGAAACTTTAACTTTTCGAGTTTTCATTTTTCAAAGTTGCCAATCGCTGCCACTGGCACTGAAAGCGTTAAATCTTTATTTGAGCTGTACCAGTCAAAACATTGGTGTTCGGCAAGTAAAAACGGTCACACTGGCAGAGTCATATAATTAGCAGTGTTTCCACCAGAGGGTAGTAAGGGTACTTTGCTAGTACCCTCAAAGGAACAGAAAATGGCCATTTTCTTTAATTTCATGGGGTTTTTGCTGATTTTGAAGAAATTAGTACCCTCAAAAAAATTTCTGGCGGAAACCCTGATTAGGGAAATGTTTTGAAGGCAATTTCCATGTACCCACTTGATATATTCACTAAGGGCTACTCTTTTTGACATGGCAGATTTTCTGTAGTGAGCGAAGGTTTCGAAGGCAAGAATTTCCATATATCCCACTTGAGATATCCACTGAGGGCTACTCTCTTTGACATGGCAGATTTTCTCCCAAGGGTTAGGTTTCCTCCTGCATTATTGATGCATTGGAACGAAATGTTCTGGCACTCTTCATCAAGGAGAAGAGCCAAATATAGGCATCCGCGACCAATAAAATCAAGGACATACAAACTTTGCAAGTATAAGGTTAGACGGAGATCATCCAGCAGAAGCTGCCACACTCACCGTCAATCGACTGGAACAATTCCGGTTTATCCTCCACCTTGACGGCGCTCTCCACCGCGAGTTCAATAACCGGTTTTTCTCCCTTGCCACCGGCAGTCGTTGCCTCGTCCGGTTTCCCCGTGGTCATAGTGTGGCTGACGGTGTCAGATATCATCTGGAAAGGCTTAGTGTACCACGTACTGTTACCTGGAAGACAAGAGGACACATTTGTATTGAGTGCGTGAACCATGCACGATGGCCTCGGTATGTCACCCGACATTGAGGGCAACATTTTTATACTGTTATATTTTACTGGGGTCAAATATTCCCTTCGTATGCTGGTGCCGGTACCACGTGCGAGCCAGGAGTGTGTGGTTGCCGTGGGCGACGGGAATGCCCAGTTCTAATTTCAGCTGCACTAGCAATGATTTGGCATATTGAAGAAAATTTGGCCGGCGCGCGACTTCCAATATCTTGATACCTGTCCATTCATTTCCAAGGCAAATTTTGTTGAAAATGAAAATATGCAATAAAGTTCAGAATGCACCTGAAACCAGTCATTAGGAAGCTTTCACACAGCAATCACTCCATGAAATCCGATAATCACCAACCTACCTAGGCTACCTCTACAAATCCATTGTAAATTAACTATTGAAAAGTAATGTTAACTCACTGTACAAAATCTACAGTCTATAAAATGTACAGGGTTCGTAGCTGAGGGTAATGCGAAGTACGCCAAGATGAGCCTGGGAATGAGCCACCTCTTACCAAATTTTTTTAGATACACCTAGGGTCATATTTTACAACGTTCCTTAACATTAAGGTCGACCTTAAGTCTATTGTAAAAGCATCGAGAACAACAGATTCAAGTGGACCTGATCTTAAGGAACGTTCTAAAATACGGCCCCTAATCTATATTGGGAAAGTCTAACTCATTTTTCCAAAATATCTGAAAATCTTGTTCAGAGTCAAACAATGATCCATCAGTGCAGCTCAAGTTTTACAATGTAGCCACTACCGGTGCAATTTTTTTATAAGTGAAGTTTTAGAGAGTTTGTTTTGTTCTGATTTTAGTCACTACCAATGATTGTTCACCCGAAAACTTAGGATTACCTCTGAATGGTGCTAGGCCTATACGGAAGAATTTACGGAAGTAACCTATAAGGTGAAACAATCTGTATGAATGTGGAAAAATATGAAATGAATACAGCAATTTTTTGAGGGTCTAAAACTGAAGCCAATAGGAGCTGTCAGTCAGTTGACCAATAGGAGTCACTATGGTCCAATGGGGATTGTAGCTCGACAGAGGGCAGCACACCGAAACCAGGTCCTAATACAATGGACGCCTTTTGTGTGGGAAATTGATCAGGACCGGGATGTTAGTTTCATTTCAATAGTTTTAACCACTAGTGACACCTATTGAGGCAGTGAGCAAGGGTCCTCATTCAATGCCTAGCGGACGCATTCATGGTTGACTTAGCACCAATCAGGAGAATTTCATATTGTATTGGTCCGCTAGAACTTTGCTGCCATCTTTTGGCGATAAGCGCAGCTGACTGCTCCTACTGGAATTTTTCAAGAAAGGAAGGGTGGAATTTCCGAAGTGACACAACAGACCTGTAAAAAATATCAGTTGCTCCTTTTCAGAGAAATTTTGTGAACTGACTGATGGCCGACTGCATGCCCAGGATTGGTAGTAGTCAGTCCGGAGTGATGGATGACGTAACTGTGGGTTATGTGGTTTTCTCGCCACCGCAAATAATGGATGACGAAATTGTGGGTTACGTGGTTTTCTGGTCACCGCAAATGACAAGGTTAAACAAGTGCAAAAATCTCTTTAAACATGCATACTCCTTCAGGTCCCCAGGTGTCACTTGAGAAGAAGGGCCTTATTATAGTTAACAAGACACTTACTGTTCCTTTTCAGGGTCACAAGTTCGGTCCCTTCTTCTGATGGAGAGAAGAAGCAAGAATCAACCAACCATGCAGACGTACAACACTGCCATATTTACATGTACGTCTGCTCAGCAAATAGCCTGAGCACACCGTAAATAACATGAATTTATCTGCTTGGTGGAGTTTGGTGGAAAAATATTTGAAGGAACGTTGTGAATTTTTATCATTTGAAGGGAATTTCTTCAAAAATAGATCAAAATTTCACCTGCTTTGCACAGACGGAGCAGGATTGTTGTGAAATTTTTGTGCAACTCTTTTAAGAGCTGCAGTTGATGCTGCTGAACTGTAAAACAATCCACAAATACGGCAAAAGAATTCTGACAAAAACAACAAAACTTTTGTTTTTGAGCACACACCAATGCCAACACTGAACCCAATTCCACAGTTGCGTACCATACACTATTTGACAGCTTTCACCACTACATCAAGGATTTCGAACGACATAGATCCGGTGTAATCAACGAAAACCGTGACCAGCCGACGTTAGGACAGACGCCTCAACCTACCTGTCTGTGTTACCTGAGTACCCTCGAGACTCTCCTCCATAGAAGTCGTCAACTCGAGCGGCAGATCGACCATTGATACATCGGCAATGTCCTTGACCTTCGCCCGATCGTCCTTATTCGTCGAGAACAATCCGCTCGAAAAGTCGACAAAGCTGCTAAAGTTTGGTGAGAAACTCAACGGACTGAAAGATCCTTTGCCCAAATTCGCCGCAGGCTTTTTCACTGGTGTTGGAATCGCATCAGATCGTTTCCTGGTCCCACCGTCCTCGCTCGGTTCGGCGTCTTTTCTTATCTGACTAGGACTCGACGTTGAGTTTAACTTCTCTTTAACCGGCGTAGGCTCCTGGTTCTCGTCATCTTTCTCGTGCGGGAATGGTTTAATTTGGATATCATCCTCTTCGATTTTTGCGGCCCCTTCGCCTGGTCCTGCACCCCCGTCAGCCCCTGCACCACCTTCCCCTTCAACTGAGCCGTACTGAAAATACATGATATTGCCGATCTGCATATGGGGCGTCAGCGGCGGTGGGGAGGAATCGGACTTGTCCTTGTCGTCGTCTTCCATCTCGGCGATTCCGCTCTCGACACTTCCGACCTTGACCTCCTCATCTTTCACCTCGAGACAAGCGTTAATATCCTCGGTCGTTTCCCGGAAACGCACGTGTCCCAACTTGCCCTCGCAATCTTCCACGTTCAATGACGTTTTTATAGCACCTGCCCGCCCAGCCGACGGATCGTCCATTATTGCACTGCTGGATTCAACACCTCCTTGAGCCGAGTCCAATTCCGTACCGGACACTTTCTCCGTTTGGCAAGAAACACCTGATTGGTCGGTTTTTGAGCTTCGTTCCGTCGGTAATTCACTCTGACTAGTCTGAACATGTTCGTCCTCTTTTATAGAAGGAATTACTTTTGAATCAATATTCATTAGGCGACTGAAACTCTCCGAACCGGTTTCTTCCGGTTTACTGTCTTTCTTTTCGTTCGCGAGTCGTCGTCTCTTGGCCGCTTGGTGCTGCGCTAGCGGACATGTTTTGGAATGGTACACTTCTGGTTTTGGTGTCGGAGCACAACTTAACCCCAGATCCCTGAAAAAACCGCAGAAAATTTGTGAAAAGGCAGCAAAGGGGGCACTGCTACCTGGATCTGGATTTTGGCCTTCTACACAAACTATTTTTGTGGGCATAGTGTGGAAGCTAAAGGTGGTAAATTTTCAAATGTTTTGTTAAAATTTTTGATTGTTCTGAAAGACTTGGAAAGGCAGGGTGGGCTTTTCATGGTCAATTTCCCAGTTGGAGGGAATGTTCTTGACCCCTCCCCCCACCTACCCCTGTGTGACCCTCCACAGCAAAACCAGTTGGATGTCGCTCAGAAGGTGAGCCGCAACGCACTAAGATGACACCAGAAGAGAACAGAAGAAATAGATTGTTTCATGTTTCATAATAGACAGACAATACTGAAACTGACAAGCATTTGGTCTCAACCTGCCAAGCTAAGAGCAACATGCAACTGGTTTTGCAGTGGAGGGTCACGTATGGATTGTAGGACTCTATAGTGTATTGTACTTACTTGGCGCCCTTGAGTTTCATCGCCGCGATGTCATGATACATGGCTACGCTGATGACGGTGTCCATGGTCGCTATCATGCCATAGGCGTCGGCGCCATGTTCTATCACTAACGGATCTGATACGTTCGGGTCGAACATGATGGCATTGGGCGTGACCAGAAGGACGCCGCTGACGACACCCTGGAGGTAGACAAAAACAAAATGACAGAGAAGTTAAAGTTTGAGTTTACAGTCTGATATCAACAACGGTAGAGGTGTCATCCAACTTTACACTTTAACCCCGGTCTATCCTGAGACCTTTCAGTAGACCTCAGATGAGCTGCTCATTCAGTGCTAAAATATGAGCATTTCCGACCGGTACTCATTTATACACCTGTTTGGAGAGAGGCCAGTAAGTCCAAAGCTTTACGCCACAGTGGGATTCGAACCCGGGACCCTCTGACCGCTAGTCGGACACCCAAACCACTACACACCACTGTGGCTTCTTGAAGTTCCAACTTCATATTCTTCGCACATTAGTTTCATTTATATTTCTAAACCTCAATATACCATTCATAAATTTTTTAACTTGAATACAAACGAAAAACAAGGGAAAGAATCTCAGCCCAAACACCTAGGGAAGGGGAGCAATGATAGAATATTTCATGGAGTTTTGTCAGAAATGAGCAGCAACAACCCCAGTAGCTCAGAAGACAGTCCAAGGATGGGTTTACCGGCATATAGAAGTATACGGATACGGAGACACTGGCGAACAATGGCCTAATAAAGGGTTCATGACCATGAAACCTTTGTTCTCCAGCGTGTCTGTATACCATATAGTATACCTCTATGTAAACTCGGCATAATGTCATTCAAATAAGGCAAAGAAAGAATTGAGAGAAAAATCAGAATAACCTAAAATAAATTAGAAAGCAAAAGTTGAAACATAAGATTATGGAAGTGGATAGAGAGCAAAAAAAGAAACTCATCCCAAGACCATCACTGATCAGATGGTTCTTGATCACAGAAGAAAAAAAATCTTGATCAGAGAAAAAAAACGGCTCATTTTGAAATTATTTAGAGGGCCTTTTGGTAAAGTTGAAGAAAGAACCAAGTTATAGAAAGAATAGATAGGCATAAATTGTGAGGTACTTCAATGAGCATGCAAAATTTAGCTCCAACTAAAATGAAAACGAAACACCTTAATTCATCATATGTAATTTTCTTTGTCTCTTTCTAAGTCCAGAGTATTTCATGGGGAAATTCAAATCAGAAGGGGGACACAAAGAACTTGTGTTCTATGTTGGATATGCCGTACGTTTTTTGTGCTCTATGTTGGATAGACGACACAAAGGTGGATTAAGGTGGCGCTAGCGATGCTCGGCCCTGGCCATGAAAGTATGTTTGTTTTCACCATGGTTTTCAGTGTTTTCTGATAAACCCCTGGGTGTGCACCCTCTCCGGCACTGGGTCTACGTAAATATTGGCAATTTTTTTTCTTTTTAAAGCCTACCCACTGGCCACAGCAGCACAAGGAGGTAAATTCTGACACCAGGGTCCCGACCGCATAAAACAACATCCAAGCTTCTCTAATCACCGTAATTGCCAGTTTCGTTGCAATTATCACAGCTGCGCAGATGTTTTGAGCACCTTTATTCAGGTGCCATTAAAACAACTTCAAATGTTTTTGAACGCAGCTGTGCCAAGGTTAGTGGTTTGCAGAGAGGGCACTGAATTGATTTAGGTCTCATTCAAATCAGGCCCCATTTAAACAGCTACAGACAAACAAACACTAAAACAGTGTCTGTTTCAGCGGGGCCTGGTTCGGGAGATAGCAGTCTGCTTGCAATCAAGCATGCTTCAGGAGGAGAATCATCTTCGGAATAAAACCAGCAAATGATACCACATTTCATTGACTCGTATGCCCCCCAGGGGAGGAGCTAGCTCAAAATATCCTTTTGCCAAACCTTTAGCCAAGTGGGACTTGGGTTTGCCAAATAGTAGGTTCTCCAGTCAAAAATTCCCTGGATATGAACTCAAGGTGCCATTGTTTCAAGTTTATACAAATACAGTAGAACCTCTCTATTAAGGACACCTCTGGGACTGACAAATGCTGTCCTTAATTGAGAGGTGTCCTGATTACAGAGGTGAAAATGAATAGAAATGATCAATTTGGGACTGAACTTGAGTGTCCTTAATAGAGAGGTGTCCTCCTGGCAGAGGTGTCTGTTAAGAGAGGTTCCACTGTACTGATTTAGGCAATTTTTTAGCCAGTTCCCCCAAAATACGCCAAATTGGAGGGTTAGTAGCCACTGGCGATTTGGCAAGTGGGTAGCGCGATCCCTGGCCCCCAGGTTAGAGCAACCTCGGTTAAAGTTTTCTAAACGTTGCACATAAAATCAAAAGAATTTGAAGAAACATTCTTCAGGTGGTTAATAAGAACAGTGCTTGAAGGGAGAGGCGCGCGATCGCGCTCGAGCACCATCACGCGCCTAAATTGCCGTCAAGGCGAGTGAAAAATGGCGCACGCCGAAAAAATCAAGACATCAAAATCCGTGCGCCTACCATTTTCTTCGTTCGATACTTGGATCTTCCGTCAATCATGTGAACAAGCTGATGTATTCTGCCCATTCCTCATATATGATCGAAAAACGCCACTAGCTTTGGACATCACAATGCGACTTCAGCATTTCAATCTGACAGACACCGTTACATTTCCAAGTCCATTTCTCCCAAACCTCTGCTTGCATTCTTCAATAATTTATTTGGCTCTCATCCAGGAAGATGCTCTTTCCAGTCATACCAAATTTGTTTGCCAATTTCTTTTCAGTAAACAGATATTTACTTAAAATGACTGAACTTACTTGCGACTGCTGGCCTTTCAGCCGCATGGTATCAACGATCTTTTTGGCGGGAAAATGCTATAACAAGAGGGCCATCGATCTAATGCTCAACTGCATTCAATAGTAATCATCAGCTGACAAGATGGTCTTATGCAAAACGAATACTTGTATTGGTATTGGTTTTTTTTTACAAGGGATCAGCATTATGTAGGTGTATTGGAAGTGTTTAACCCATTCCAACGTGACCACATTTGAAGTTTTGTTAAATATTAACCCCTTGATCACTAAAGATATTTTTATCACTGTAATCAACTTACAGACAGTGAAATATTTACTCAGAACGGTTGTTTACAGTACACATACCTGTATTATTGTGATTTAACCCTTTGATCGCTGAACAAGAACAATGTTCTAGGCAGAATAATTCTGGTACAGATGCCGTAGCTGTGTCTGGTACAGGATAATGATCTGATTGGCATAAAAATAGAGCACCTAGACCCATTTAGGTGAGCCTTTTTTCACTCGCCTTGCTATTTTTCCCTTCAAGCACTGTAAGAACAACCTTTCTTCAAATATTTTACAATCAATACCATAGGATGTGAGAAAACTTTGACAGAGGATGCCGTCTGCTGAATTTCCCTATAATATAAATCTGGACTTAGAAATAAACCAGAAAAGATTCAACAGGTATGAAATTTTCAGTCAATCATGCCCCTGCAAACGCCTCCGCCATCCCATCCATCCATGCAAAACAACTGGTCGTCACCTGGTCCAATATTTCATCAACTGAGCGGCCTCGAACCTACGAATTCAGCAAAATCAGCTTTAATGTATGATCTGATTGGCATAAAAAATAGAGCACCTAGACCCATTTAGGTGAGCCTTTTTTCACTCGCCTTGCTATTTTTCCCTTCAAGCACTGTTCAATTTAAAAATCTCAAACGATTTACTTAATCATCCCGAATGTTCGACGTACATGTATTATCTTGAAGGTTCGACTTATCTTGAAGGTTTGACTTATTATCTTGAAGGTTCGACTTATTATCTTGAAGGTTCGACTTATTATCTTGAAGGTTCAACTTATTATCTTGAAGGTTTGACTTGTTATCTTGAAGGTTCGACTTATTATCTTGAAGGTTCAACTTATTATCTTGAAGGTTCAACCTTTAAGATAATTTTAAGGCGAACCTTCAAGATGATAAGTCGAAGCTTCGAGATTTTCAGCTTGGCTCTCAGTCTCAGATTAGGTTTTGGCTCTTGGCTCTCGGCTCTTGGCTCGCAGATTAGGGTTTCCCGCATGGGACTGTACAGGGTTCGTAGCGGTCCTTAAATCCTGGAAAAGTCATTAAATTGAACTTGGTCCTTGAAAAGTCAGTGAATTACACCAAATAGCCAATAAATCCTTGAAAAGTCCTTAAATTGTTGTGCCCATCTTTTGTGATTTTCAAAATGCCCATTTTCAACCCAACAATTACTCCAAGACAACGCCGGCCCGACCCGCTGTGCAGTGTCCCGCCGGCGGGATTCATTCGGATCCTGAACGGTCTTCCCGGAAGCCTTCGAAAACTTCAAAGTAGGCCTAAAACAGAAATTTTCCCCTTCAAAGTCTCCAATCCATCCCCAAAACCTTCCCCTTAAGTTCCTGGCCCTTTATGGGGGTTTCTGTGTGGGCACAAGGACATGCCCCCATCGCCAGACGCACTGGATCTGCCCGACACATGGTGTTTCAAATTTGACCATCTGAGCACCTTAGTGAGCAGATCAGCTCTGCCTGGAGTGTGTGTGTAGGACAGTCACCAAAAGGTGGGAAATTCAAACTCTCATTGAAATAACAGTGTTTGTGATATAGAACGAATACTGACATCAGTCATCTGGTGTTTACAAAGGAGAGACATTAGCTATTGTGAAAATATATCCTGTTTAACCTCTTCCTGATCCTACACGAGCTGGATAGGTACACTTGTTGCTTTTAACCCTTTCAGGCCTTTCCATTGCATAATTTGGGACACACCATCTTTCTTATAATTTGGGCTATTTTCACCGGTGCCACCTCTATTTTGTGTCTCAAAGTACCCGCACATTTCTATACGGTAGCTGACGTGTACTACGCAACAGGTAAACAGTAGCTAGGCCTAGTAGATCAATGCACAGGCAATCTGACAGCCCTTGTTGATCATTCAGCAACATCTGCCGGGTTTTCCTAGACCGCCACACATTTTTTTACAAAATATTTCAGGCAGGACACAAGCACTACTTCTTGGTGGGGCTCCAAAAACCTTTTTCCTTTCTGCCTATAATTGAATTCGTCAAGTTTCACCGATCAGTTTTGTGGGATCTGGCACTGTAGATATATCTATTTTGATTTTTTTGATTGATTGGTTAATTGACTGATTGATTGACTGATTGATTGATTAATTGATTGATTGATTGATTCTCTCACCTGTCCATCGGTAATGTGTTTGACATTGAGCTTGATAAACCTTTCATAACATTCCCGATCAAGACGTTCAGCTTCCTCCTCGGTGAGCGGATGAGGTGGGGTCGGAGCTCTAGGTTTCGTTGGGGATGCCACCCGCTCCGCCAGACCAGGGCCTTTCGGGGGACTCTTGATCGGACTACTCATCTGCATCACGCACGGAACATCCTGGAAAGAAATACAAAGTAAGGGCTGATTCGCACTTCGGGGTAGGCCTAGTTGGCTTCCATGTCACCCTATGATCTATGCAAATGTGACTCGAATTGAATTTCAAACATGTTTTCCTGTGCTGCCCCTCTATTTGGGCAGTTACAACAGAGAACGAATCATTCACACCACGTCGTGGTGTGTGAAAACAACGCCACCCTGTCAACGCTCCAATGCCACCCTGTCATAATGACTTGAATAGACTTTCCAATTGCTTTTCCTGTGCTGCCCTCATCCAAGGGCTTCAATGGACAACGTGTCATTCATGATACACGCATTTCGAACTTGAAAGCTGTCAAAACTGCTTCCCGCCATCTGCTCTGCGATCGCGATTCTGTAGACCGTTCCGCGTCACCCTTACCTGTTATATCACTCACCTTACTACAGCACCTTAATGAACAGAAGCAAGTGGTCATTGCCCATCGCTCCAACTGGAGGTGGCAAGTGTAATTAAGAAAAGAATAAGATAGACACATGAAATGAAAATTAGAGACAGAATCTTCCGCCCCAGGGGACCGGGTGATTTCACTTCTGAACGAGTCAACCCAATGAGTCACAGGCGACGTCACGCTGGCGCATTAGCCGTTTTCACTTTACGTCGTGTTCTGATTCGCTCGTCAGGTCAAAACAGGATTATGACGTCTGTTGGGCATTGCCGTGACAATGACCTAATTACGAAGTTTGATCTCATCTATAGCTATGCATTCTAGGAAAGGAAAATAATGCCTGTTTCTCCATGGTGGGGAAGACTGGAAGCTTGGAAGTGAAATCGCCGTTCATCCCGCAGGACGGTGAACAAAACAAGACGCCAACTTACAGGAGGTTTGTGCTTAGGAGGTGATGTGGTAACTGGACTCACTGGAGCTGAGTTATTATCATCACTGGCGCTCGAGTAATAGTCCAAATCTGGCACAAACAGTGTCTGAAACAACATTCAGAGTTACGTGGACTGGAAATGGGGGCGGGGGAGGTTCAGAGGACGCAGTAATAATAGGCATCATTTGAGGAAAAACTGAACCAATGGCTCAGACTTGGAG
>NMRB01000446.1:172056-185697 GCA_002633025.1 Notospermus geniculatus | reverse complement strand
TAGTCCGAACGTCTGACTCGTATTGCTATTTTTAGAATCTGCTGGACGCTAATACAGAGTCAGATGATGAGTAAAAGAAGAACCAGATTTTGGTTCTACGTCATCAGCATGATCAGATCACGGATTGGTGGATTCTCGTATCACGTGACTTCAAACTGTAACGATGGCGATGCTGTGCATTCGCCGATTCAGCTTTTCGAGGGGAATATTTTTCGTGATTTTGATAACAAATTGCCGTTTTCTTATTGTTTGTCTGGCTAAGAGTGAACAGAGAGCGTGATTGTGAGTGTAGCTGGTTGAAACGTAAGCAAATATAGCCTGAGAGCAGCGTTGTCAAGTGATACGATTGCCGTGCACTAAATGTATTCAAAACACGACCTGGAGATGGACGGACCAATCAAAATAGACCCCCCGCGATAGGCTTCATCTGACTCTTGTTGCGGCCGTCAGTTCTGCAAATGAGCAACAGGAGGCAGTGTTCGGACTATCCAATCTATCGTACAGCGCGCCCCACATAGTGACAAACGTTGAAACCAACTATCTGACGAGGTTGGCCGTTTCGCCAGTGACCCGAGTTTGGTTCTAGTTTGGTTCCCGAACTGACCGCTCTACGCCTAGCGGTAAGTTCTGGAACCAAACTACGGTGAACCGGCTACCTGGATTTCGTTCCACAATTTCTATCAACCCCGAACGGCGGTAAGTACAATTCTGCGATCTGTGTTTTTCTTAATACTAATCTGCGAAATTTTGCGAATGTAAGTGATCATGATGTTGATTTGGCTGCTGGCCTATATCTGTAGAACGTTCCACGGTCATTAATTCGTGTCAGAACACGATGATACAGCGTCTGTCCCTTGTCCGAAAAAGGGAACTGTCAATCATCTCGGCGTGGTCCCACGTTTCCTGTGCATTTCCAGTGCAGTGTGTTCGATTGTCGGATGACTGCCGGTGTAACAGTAGTTGTTGTCCCGGGTAAAAAGTGTCTGCTTCTAATGTCCGTGACTGAGATAGGTTCATGAACAATACAGAGAAACCAATCGCTAATAAGGTAAAAAATAGGACCGTTAGGCCTAGCTAACTAAGCTAGGCCTACCGGTAGGCCTAGTAAAGTTTAGCTAAAGGAGCACGGTAGGGCCTAGGCCTATTGCCACTTTTCCTCGACAGCCGGTGCCACTCTCCAACACAGGGACCAACGAACGACATATTGGCCAGTTGACCCGATTTCCTCCGTACATTTTGTAGCTAATGCATTTTTGTAGTTCGTCTTACTGCCGCTAGGTGGCTCCCTCTCTACGCCGGGAGTCAAATAATGCATTTGAGATCCAATACCGTGCTCCTAACTCTAATAACATTTTAGTGAGGGGGCCAGTGTAGGGGGCCCTGCTGCTGGACTGGAGTGGGAATGTTGGCCTACCATTAAATGATTCACCTCGGCCTATATTTTTCAGCAGAGGACTGCCGACATACATGTATCTAACTAACAAGATGACAGAAGGATTTGTAAACAAAATGATGCAACAGGTTTACATGTTCTCGGAAATATTCGGCAGGTAAGAGATGAGATGGTGTAGAAGGAGAAGTTATCACCTGTCAAAAGTGACAGCTAGAATCTTCATGGAACACCTTATGAAGATAAATTCTGTCCTTAATTGAGAGGTGTCATGACTACGTGCATTCTCTGTCATGTGATTGTGACATTCAACTTTTTGTCATGTGGTGGCAAGTTTCTTGGCTATTGACCGAGTATCTTCTAATTTGGTGTGATCAGGTCGTGTCTTGGTAGGTGTACATGTAGTACCCTCTACCTGGAACTCAAGGCTTGCCTGGGAACATTTCTGATTTTTGAAAAATCATATGCCTTTGTTCTTTTGGTACATTCACACAGGGGAGCACATGATCCATGGACCATTTCATTGAACATGCTGTTTTTTCTTCCAGCTTGCACTCGGGCCTGAAGGAAGCATTTTTCATGGTAATAGACGTCACTTATTTTATATTCTTCTGAATCTGATGTGAATGTCAAATCACAGCATGACATGAAGACTTCTCTACGCATCATTGACCCTGACCCCATCTGTTGACCAAATGTGGCGACTTCCACGAAGTAAAGCAGTTGTGGTGAGCGAGTAAACCGAAGGGGGCGCGACTCACAACTGCATAGGGACAGGGTTTCCACCAGAAAAAAAAATGAGGGAACTGACCAAAAAAAATTTTTGGGAAAAAAAAATTTTGAAAAAATTTGGAGCATAAAATCCCCGCGCCGGTCATGCCGGTTGTTTGGTGTCATCTGGCATGTCATGGAAAAATGGTTACCGAACGTTTTTGAGGGTACGGATCCGTACCCTGGAAAAATTTAAGGGTACGGAATTTTACCCATTTTACCCTCTGGCGGAAACCCTGAGGGAGTTTACTGTTTGAGATGGCTTCGCTAAAGTTTTAGGATGTGGTGATGAGATTGCCGATGGCAGTGGAGGGTTTACATGTGATTTATTTTCATGTTAGTATTTCTTTCTCTCAGGATATGGAGCTGACCGTGTTAGAGTCCGACCACCCCCTCATCAGAATTCTTCCCAAGAATCTCTGTTCTCTGCCGTGTGTTATTGCCAGGAATAAAAACGTTGTAAGTAAAGACGAGGTTTATTCACGCTAATAAAACACTGATGTTTTGAAAGAGATTGCAGAAAGAAGTTTTGACCTAGTCGTTCCGTGATGAGTAGATGATTTTATAATTAATAAGTGACACTCCGCCACAAAACCAGTCTAACGTCACGGAAAATTAGCCTAAATACATGTATGATATGACACCAGGAGATAAAGACAGAAATAGAATCACTCAGATTTCACAACAGACAGACAATACTGAAATTGACAAATGTAATCTTCCACCACAAAACTAGTCCCCAGTCATTCTGAGGTTGGCAAGTTGGGACCAATGTATTTGTCAATTTCAGTATTGTCTGTCTGTTTATTGTGAAGTCTGAGTGATTCTATTTCTTTATCTCCTGGTGTCATCTCAGTATGTTTAGGCTCATTTTCCACATGACTTCAGACTGGTTTTGTGGCGGAGGGTCACATATGACCCGCTGTGGCAAAACCCGGAATAAGTCACTGTGAGCGTGGCAGGTTGAGACGAAATGTTTGTCAAATTCAGTATTGTCTGTCTATTGTGAAATCTGACTGACTCTATTTCAGTCAGATTTTGTCTCAACCTGCCAAGCTCACAGTGACTTATTTGGGTTTTGCCATAGTGGGTCAAATACGTTCATTTTTTCAGGTGAAAACGTTCAGACAGCAAACATGGTCGAAAGGTTCCACTCGCAACCCAAGCCTGGCCTCTCAGTCAAGTGATTGTGATTCTGAAATCACCCTCGAGGGGTCGCCACTCAAGTTACATGAGATAACAGATATAAATCATGCGGAAGATTCCCCGATGATGAAGTCGGCTGAAACAGAGGCAGTCGACCAGCGACCTGTCAGCGTTAGAAGTGCGAGGTACGCCATATTGTTTTTTCTGCTTCTCCATCAGTGTCATTTGTGTGGCGGTCAAGGAAAACTCGGCGGATGTCGCTGAATGATCAACAAGGGCTGTCAGATTGCCTGTGCACTGATCTGCTACTGTTTACCTGTTACGTAGTACATTTCAGCTACTGAAATATGCAGGTTCACCAACGCCATTAACACTTTCCTGAAACGCGACATCCAGCGGGTTTTCCTGGATATGGACTGCCTCACATTTGAGGTTTCGAGGGAGTTCTTGGTGAGTAAAGTTTCCACACCTGAGCTAAACACACGTGAAGCTCTCGGAGAGTACGTTCTAGTGAATGCCTATGTCGTACAGTTTCTGTAACACCTAAAACCCTGTCACATAAGTATTCATTGGAAAGCTCTCTCTGAGTACTTTCAAATGAATGTGACAGGGTTTCTGTAAGATCTAAGGATTTCTGAGGAAGGCCTATATGAATGAATTTTCAGTGAAACTGAGGGTTGTGAGTCTGTTGTATTTTTCCAGAAAAATCCTGTCCTACTATCACCAGATTCACACTTCCCTCGGTACAGACACCCCGGACTACCTTGATGATGTCATGCCTCTCTGGGTCGTGACGGATGCAAAAAATGTGGAGAGAATCGCATATTTTGGTTCGTTGAAGATCAACAATGTGATAAAAACAGTGCGAGTGACGTGTTCAAGTAAGTTCAGCAAGGTTGTACTTGTGAAGCTGCACAGGCAAACCTGTCAGGTGTCGCAATGCGAGACTTTCCTGCCGTTAGGCCAGGTTTACATCAGATGACACACGGCACGAACACGAAGGCGAACAATGGCTTCACAAAGGATTCATCCCCATGAAACCTTTGTTCACCTGTGTGTTCGTGTCGCGTGTCATCCGATGTAAACTCGGCCTTAGAGGCCGCCTGTTAGCGGACCCAGAACGTGACAAAATTGCAGACATAAGTCATGGCCTCATTATAGATGACGTAGCGTGCACTTCTCTCAGATGTCAAATTCCATGACATTCTAGGACCCACTAAATCATGGCAGCCTCTGACGGTGGGAAAGCCTCCCATTGAGGAAAGTGTTAGTGGTCTTGGTAAACCTGCACATTTCAGTGGCTGAAATGAATTTCATAACGGGTAAACAGTAGCAGATCAATGTTAGGTAATCTGCTTGGCCTTGTCGATCATCCAGTGATACCCGACCGGTTTTCCTAGACCGTCTCACACTTGTTAATGTCTTCGTTGGGCATTTAAAGACCTAAAAAGTGGTCTCGGACAACAGTGATTTCTTGGGGTGACAATTCGATTCCTCTCCCCTCCATGGCTGGCCTGAGGCAACGTTTTCTCATAGATGAGAGTTTTCCGGGAATTCCCGGATTTCCAGGAGCGGGCGCTACCAAATAAATATGGCGTTTTCGATTTGGCTTCGCTCCGGCACCTGTGCTTTTCCCGGTCCCGGTTTTACATCCAACCGTCAACAATCCTAGATTGGTTCTGTGATCTACCGCTAGGAGTTGATGACAGCGATGGCGCCAAGATGCCGGCGGGCCGTCGAATGGCAGGATTTGGGACATGACTTGTGGGGTCATGACTAATTTCCGGGAATTTTTTGAAATGGCACTCTCATCTGTCTATGTTTTCTTGTCACTGTATCGTTACAGCCATGGTGGTGTAGTGGTTCGGGTCTCCGATTAGTGGTCAGTGGGTCCTGGGTGTGAATCCCATTGTCATGACTGTGGTGTGAGACTTTGGGCAAGTCTCTCTGCCTCACTGGCCTCTCTCCACTCAGATTTATAAATGGGTACCGGTCGGAAATGCTCAGATTGTAGCGCTGAATGAGCAGCTCATCTGAGTTCTACTGAAAGGTTTCAGGATAGACTGGGGTTAAAGTGTAGTCAGATATGAGAACCTCTACCAGAGTTGATATCAGACTACGCGTATAAACCATAACTGTAAAACATTTTAAAGTCCCACTGTATTGAATCTGAAAAACGCAAATCATCGCCGCGATTCTTGACGTCAGTGCACCGACGTCACGACATCAGCGTAGTGTAAAATGTACTGCATGCTCCATCTGAATACATTAGAGCTCTCCCTGTCGTTTTTTCTAATGTGTGCTGAAAACTAGGGTTTGATTCTCTGAAGTACGTATCAGACAAGTATTTTGGGGACCTTCACGAGGCTATGAGACCTCTTTGTGCTCTCTCCTAACATTTTGAAAATGTCGTAAAATTCAATACTGTGGGGCTTTAACTTTTACAGCAATTTCATCTGGAAAAGACGTCAACTTGAAGAAGATTCAGTCTGAACACCTGGTATCCATGAAAGCGAACGAATATTCAAAGACGATCAACGCCGTTTATGAGATCGTGAAGTTGATTGATGTTGAGACGCATGAGGTCCACGGGAGCGTTAAGCTCGAGTTTGAGTGGGGCAATTCTCGGGAATTCTTAGACATGCCACCGTTGGATGCGAGGGCTAAAGTGGTGAGTTCTTTTCTTATGATTCGGTTTACAAGTTCTCCGTGCTGCAGGGCCGAGGATTGCTCAAGGGATGCCAGTCTGCGGCAAGACCATATCTTGGTTTGATGCTACCCTTTTAGTAGTAAAATGTAACATTTTGTAATTCTCTGTTGTAGCTCACCTGCGTGACGCCCGGAGATCAGTCAAGTCCAGCCCATCACCAGTATCAGCAACTCTCTGCACTCAAGGTAACGCTCTTGGCATTAATTTGAAGATGTTACAAGTTATGAAGGGAAATTCTTGTCTTTGGAATCCTGATTTGTCTTCTAAAGTGGCCTTAACTCATCTGTCCCCAGAGTCCAGCAGACGACATCTTCTGTCAAAGTTTTCTCACATCCTGTGGTACTGATTGAAAAATATTTGAAGAAAGGTTGTTCCTATCAACCATCTGAAGAATGTTTCTTCAAATTTTTTCCAATTCATTTCCAAGGTTTTTATAAAACTTCAACAGAAGATACCATCTGCTCAAACCTGGGGGCAGACAAGTTAATAGGAGTCGCCAAGACCATTTTACCTAGGCCTACTATAATGTTGTTATTTGTGACCCGGCACAACAAAATGAGTCGGAAGTCGCACAGAAGAAGACTGAAGTTGACACCAGACAACAACTACAGAAATCGACAAAGTCAAATTCCACAATGGGCAGACAATCCTGAAATCAGCGAACCGTTGGTGTCACCTTGGACATGTTGTTGTTATTTGTAATTTTTCTCGATTTTCAGATGTTCAGTGAAGGTTTGACAACTCAGCGTATTTGTTGGGCCGTGGAGGAATATGACGTCCCTCTGATGATCCGTGTCAAGGAGTTAATGAAAAGTAAGTCCCGATGTCCTCCCGAAAGGGGATGACCCAGAGAGAGACTAGTTTTCTTGTACCAGTTGGCTTTCAATGAGGAACCCGCAGAACTACGCCACGACGTGGCGCTGTCAGTGTAAGACCCGGAAGTCCTATTTTCTAACAGTATTTCCATTTACTTCTTGCCCCAAAATAAACCACTCTCTTTGGTTCAATTTTGATTAAATTACACTGTCCTGTTTTATGTTCAAAGTTCTCCATATATCACTGCTTTGTTTCGTCAGAAATGCCACAGGATGCCAATATTGACAACGTCTTTTGGGGAAATTTCCACAGAAAACTGTGTAGAAAAATGTACACATGCTTTGACGACGTGACGTCAACAGCGAAAAAAGTGACGTCAGTACGTCATTCAGGTCTTATACTTGCTGCGCCATCTGCAGTCATGCGGGTTCCCCATTAAAATGGGCTGGGAGACTTTCCTGCCGTTAGAGGCCACCACCAGTTAGCCGTCCTAGAACGTCATGGAAGTTTGACGTCACAGAGAAGAAGTGCACGCCACAACGTCATCCATAATGACACGAGGCCGTGGCTTACGCCTGTGACGTCAAATTTCATGACGTTCTCAGACCGCTTACAGGCGCCCTCTAACGGTAGTGAAGTCTCTCATTCACCATTGTTGACTTCCGCACGAAGTACGCCGAGATCAGTGAGACAACCAACTACCAATACTGCCCTACAATGGAAGACTGCAGTATCTGCATATTGCAGTCTTCCCTTGTACAGCCTCTGCAGCCTTTCCTATTAGTGAAGTGGACAATGTAGGTGTGTACAGTAGATACTGCTCTCCTTTCTGGCAAAATTATTCAGAGCTGCCACCTAAAACAAGGAAGATATGGCATAAAATGCAAGACCGCAGTAATGAGGAGGTCGCCTAATTTTTTCTACCATTTGATGGCGCTGCGACCGTATCCACTTTTCCACTGTGACGTCGTACGGAACGTCAACGTCACACTGCCGTGACGTTGTGGCTTCATGCTCGCACCTCACATTGCCACGGAGATTACGTCCTCAAGACAATGAAAAGGCCTGATACGGTCGCAGCGACATCTTTCCGTGGAGAAAAGGCGACCTCCTCATTGCAGTTACTGCAGTCTTCGCTTGGAGGGCAGAATAGTTTTCTCTGGTTGAGTTGCCCACAGAGAGTCAACACATGTGAAAAAACGGGGAGCCGTGGTGGCGTAGTGGTTCGGCTCTCCGACTAGTGGTCAGAGGTTCCCGGGTTCGAATCCCACTGGGCGTGAGACTTTGGACAAGTCTCTTTACCTCACTGGCCTCTCTCCACCAGGTGTATAAATGGGTACCGGTCAGAAATGCTCAGACTGTAGTGCTGAATGGGCAGCCAGGGGTGGCTCCAGGATTTGGGAAAAAAGGGGGCGCCCTGTGCTAGGAACATTGAAATCTGCACCCAATTCCAGAATTTCACGGTCGATTTTACAGATTTGTTGGCCAAAAGGGGAGGCGCGCACTTGGTGCACCCCCTCCTGGATCCGGGCCTGACAGCTTGACAGCTCATCTGAGTTCTACTGGAAATTTTCAGGATAGACTGGGGTTAAAGTGTAAAGTCGGATGAGAACCTCTACCGTAGTTGATATCAGACTATAAACCCAAACTTTTAACTTTCAAAAAGATGATAATTTTGTTTGACTATCTCATCTCCTCTGTATTCCAGAAGCCTGTGATTCTGTCATCAGCCTCTCTGATCCCATCTCCTCTGTATTCCAGAAGCCTGTGATTCTGTCATCAGCCTCTCTGATCCCCAACCAGAACAAACCGAGGACGTCGCTGCCACCATTGAACATCTGACGGTCATGAAACCTCGCAAGGACCTCGACTTTACGGAAAAACTTTGGAATATCTTAATAGGTACATACATGTAGGGGCGAGGTTTTGATTACCTGTCAAATAACTTGACGATGACATTGACATGCAAGCATTCTCCCACAGCAGGGGTTTTTACCTCACTCCTCTCTTCATCCACTCGTGCGAGTGTATGAAGTGAGTGACACCAAAGCCCTGCTATGGGAGGATGACGTGCAAGGTGCTTCTTCATAATTCATAGCACAAAGTTTGTCACCAAAGTTCGTTTAATTTTTATCCATTACACGTTTTATGGACAAGAGTCCCTTGCTGCAGAGTTTGCTGTCTTTCAAAATGAGGGTAACAAAGTGGGTACAGTTAACTTTTTCTTTGCCTTCAGAGTGTACAGTATATCAAGATCTGAAGGACAGTTTGAGTTACGTGTTCACCAACTTGAGGCGTGTGAATTGGCTGCCATTGGTGAGTAGACAGAGAGGACAGAATGTCACGCTGTAGCCACGGCTGACGTCTTGCCCTGTAGCCACAGCAGACGTCTCACCCTGTAGCCACAGCAGACATCTCACCCTGTAGCCACGGCTGACGTCTCGCCCTGTAGCCACGGCAGACGTCTCACTCTGTAGCCACGGCTGACGTCTCTCCCTGTAGCCACAGCAGACGTCTCACCCTGTAGCCACAGCAGACGTCTCACCCTGTAGCCACAGCAGACGTCTCACCCTGTAGCCACAGCAGACGTCTCACCCTGTAGCCACAGCAGACGTCTCACCCTGTAGCCACAGCAGACGTCTCACCCTGTAGCCACAGCAGACGTCTCACCCTGTAGCCACAGCAGACGTCTCACCCTGTAGCCACAGCAGACGTCTCACCCTGTAGCCACAGCAGACGTCTCACCCTGTAGCCACAGCAGACGTCTCACCCTGTAGCCACAGCAGACGTCTCACCCTGTAGCCACAGCAGACGTCTCACCCTGTAGCCACAGCAGACGTCTCACCCTGTAGCCACAGCAGACGTCTCACCCTGTAGCCACAGCAGACGTCTCACCCTGTAGCCACAGCAGACGTCTCACCCTGTAGCCACAGCAGACGTCTCACCCTGTAGCCACAGCAGACGTCTCACCCTGTAGCCACAGCAGACGTCTCACCCTGTAGCCACAGCAGACGTCTCACCCTGTAGCCACAGCAGACGTCTCACCCTGTAGCCACAGCAGACGTCTCACCCTGTAGCCACAGCAGACGTCTCACCCTGTAGCCACAGCAGACGTCTCACCCTGTAGCCACAGCAGACGTCTCACCCTGTAGCCACAGCAGACGTCTCACCCTGTAGCCACAGCAGACGTCTCACCCTGTAGCCACAGCAGACGTCTCACCCTGTAGCCACAGCAGACGTCTCACCCTGTAGCCACAGCAGACGTCTCACCCTGTAGCCACAGCAGACGTCTCACCCTGTAGCCACAGCAGACGTCTCACCCTGTAGCCACAGCAGACGTCTCACCCTGTAGCCACAGCAGACGTCTCACCCTGTAGCCACAGCAGACGTCTCACCCTGTAGCCACAGCAGACGTCTCACCCTGTAGCCACAGCAGACGTCTCACCCTGTAGCCACAGCAGACGTCTCACCCTGTAGCCACAGCAGACATCTCGCCCTGTAGCCACAGCAGACGTCTCACCCTATAGCCACAGCAGACGTCTCACCATGTAGCCACAGTGGACATCAACTTGCTAGTTCTTCAGTCCATGGGACAGTAAGTCGTGGTGCCCTGCACCTTGTGCCTTTGCAAGGGCAAGTAAAAGACCCCATCCAAGTGAGGAACATGAGTAGCTTGAGATGGCCTCTTCCGTACTTACCAGGGCCAGTAATGCTTTGGCTTCAGCCCTGATGGAAAAATCAAATACAATACAATCATTCTGCGTATTTCTTTCCAGATTAACCCAAACAACAAGACAAAATTGGCACAGTTCATCCGTGATTGTGAACGAAATATTCATCCCACAGTCCCACATTTAGAAGGATTAACCCCGCTAGACTACCTTGTTGAGCTCGGAATAAATAAACTACGCCAGGATTATTTTGAGTTTTTCCTGGGTGAGTTTGGAGATGAAAATGGCCATGGTCAAGCCAGTTTGTATTTGTAATAAATTTTCTGTCGGGGCTGAAGCCATAACATTACTTGCCTGGTAAGTGCAGAAGAGGCCATCTCAAACTACTCAGTCTCCGATAAATCATTCCTGGCTCTTCATGTCCATCGCATGGGACAGTAAGCCATGGTGCCTTGTACCTTGTGCAGGGGCGGATCCAGGGGGGGGAGCAGGGGGTGCGCACCCCCCCCCCTTCCNATAGAACGGCGGTAAAACCAGAGTATATAGGCTCTGAAGGGGGTCAGATGAAGCTGTGAAGGGCTTTTGCAGCGGTCAAGTGTCATTTTTAATGTTTTTTGGTGATTTTTTAGGATTTTTCGAAGTCGTAAAAATTGCACTTTTCAAGGAAAAAGTGCTAAAATTTTAGTGTTTTGACCGCTGCAGAAGGGATTTTCTAGTCTTCCATCTGACCCCCTTCAGAGCCTATATACTGGCTTCATAAATATGGCCCCCGAATTTCAAACAATTCGAATATCCTTTACCCGGCCATAACGTCGACAACTGTCAAAATAGGTCAGCGGATATTTAATATCTTGAATCATATATGGTCAGCTATATGTGACAAAAAAATCAAAAGTTTAGCTCTATCCCAGTGCAAATGCTGGTGAATTAGAATTGAAATGGTGAAAAATGCAATGCCAGTATGTTCAAGCTCATAGATCATTTCAAATTATGGCTAATATTTAAATTTATTTCCTCGTCAGATCAACGGGGCCGGCAAAAGGAGAGTTGGCCTAGGAATGAACCACAGTTTAAAAGTGACAAGTGAAGCATAGGCCTATCAGAAAATGAGAACACCTTTTAAGCATTGTGTGCACTGTGGTTCAATGATCATGCTCATGAAATAAGGGATGTCTGTTTCAATAATTTTTCACGCCAAGGCCCTTTAGTGTGAATGATTTCAAGGTCCATAACCCTACATGGAAGTCCCTGGATCATTGAACAATACCACCAGACGCTGGTAGTTTACTTCTTTCATAGGCCTAGGCCTTCCCCGTTGTGGTCCTAAAATTCATATTATAATGAGGAAAACCTGGTGTTAGTAAATCATGCCAGACCACCAGTAAATCAGATACCCAGCTAGCATCGAACGTTTTACAAACGTTATTTTGACGTTCGAGTGAACGTTTAGAAAACGTTTTTGAAAAATGTTATATTTGCGTAAATTTGCACCCACAGAAAACGTTTTTTGAACATCCAGACAAAACGTTTTTTATGGACATTTTTGCAACGTTTAATAGGCGTTACCTTGATAGCAAGCAGACGTCATATTCACGTAAGGATTACGTCAGCATTGGTCAGTAGTGTCGTCATGATTACGTCCGATCATTAATTTTAGGACTAATCCCAACATCCTACAAATTAGAGAGCTTCTGCAACCTCTCGGTTAGGCTCTACGACAACGTTTTTCTACTGTGTGAGTGCACCCAAACAATAGATAATCGTAGTCGTATGGCCTAACCGGGCGCTTGCAGAAGCTCTCTATTATTTCACCCCACAACCACTTATAGTGGTTGAAAAGGAGCCAGGAGTGGGAGTCTCCTGCTGATCGAAAAAACCCTCATCAAGGGACTCTGTTAGGCTGAGTAAGCCGTAATATTCAAGTTACCATAAATAATACAGAGGAGTCAGGGATTTCATTCAAATAAAAGTTTTTCATATGTGTGGTGCAATGGATCATCATTTCCACCCCACAAAAATAATGAGCGAAGTTTGTTGTACAAAAATATGTTGTTATCATGTTAGTATAGGAGGAGGCAACATTCCTATAGTTTTGTTTTGTAATGTTTGTTACTCTACAATTAGTTATTAAGATTAGTATTAAAAGTAGGTTGGCGCCTTTTCCACGTAATTTTGACGTCTTTTCGACGTAAATTTGACGTCTTTTGTGGAAATACTGTGTGAAATTTTAACAGTTTGACATCGACGTTCTGCATTGTTATACTACGGTACTGTACAAGTTAGTTCTGTACAAGTTAGTAAGTTCGGCTTAACAGAGTGTTTAACTGAATGTTCAGCCAACGTCTGTTTTACGTTTTATTAATGTCTTTATAATGTTCCATCAGTACGTTCGATAAACATTTCAGGAAAACGTTATCCGAACGTTGACCTAACGTTAACAACATCCCATGAACATTTCACTCCCAAATTAAACCCTGCTTCACTATACTGGCGCTTTTCCATAAACTGGCATGACGGAGACGTCATAGCTGACAAGACCGGCCCGTCACGGTGCAAATGACTGCGTGCGTAGGCCGAGGTCATGTAGGTGGCATGGGGAATGGGGTGTTTTGTGGTTTATTGTCCATTTGCTAGGCCTAAGTCGTCATTCGTAGTTTAGGCAAATGACATCTAATATATGTTGGTTTACCGTTTTAATACAGACGTCTGATCGACGTTTACCAAACGTCCAGAAAACGTCTTACAAAATTTGTCTCTTTCGTGATCCAATGAACTTTTGCCAACATACGGGACCTGTACACTCATCCTATCAAGTATCATGAATCGTGGTACCTGACCAAACGCACACCAGAATTTTTTTGCAAAAGGGAGTGTCTTTGGCCCAACGTTAAAAAAACGTTATTCGAACATTCACAAAACGTTTCCACTATTATCCATTAGTTATATGGCGCATTAGCCAGTAATCATGAAAAAAGGTCACAGTGGGAAAACTGAAGACAATTTACACTGCTATATATGTGTATTTAATATATTCAGAGATAATTACACAACGTTTTATTGACGTTGATCAAACGTCTATGACGAACATCTGACGTTCGGCGAAAAATATACGTTTAATAAACGTTTTTTTAACATTC
>NMRB01000446.1:116147-131341 GCA_002633025.1 Notospermus geniculatus | reverse complement strand
GGTGGGAATATTATCACCGCGGTGGAAATATTTTCACCGCGGTGGGAACTTCTAAAAATTTTACAAACCCCCAAGAAAAAATTATCGAATTGAAAAAAAAATGCAAATGTAAATATTTTTCATCAATGAGCTCTATGGGCCACCGTAGTGTATCGTGGAACATTGGAATTACTTTCTATCGTAGTTCAGTTCTTTCATCAGGAGACAATAATGCGACTCTTGGAGTCTACGCTTTACAGGATCTGGAATGGTGAGGTATGTTTCTGGTGTGAAATAGTGGAATCGTTTTAAAATGCAGGATGCTCGAATGCAGTAGAACTTTGTTGTGAACGTTGCAGATGTCTTCACTGTGTGTGGATCATTCCTGTCTTTGTACGACCAACGCTCTCTGTGCGACAGGACAATATAGGACGTTCCAACGATGTTAGCATCGGGGAATTCTAAGCGGCACTGACCACAAACTTTGGCTTTCGGTTCATCAGCTAGGAAACAGACCTCAAGTTTGTTGTTATTGTGATAAACCTCCGTGAATGGATTGGTCAGAGGACATTCTGGTGTATCTTCAGCTTGCCGTGATGGTCGCCATGGGTTTTTATGTTTCCCACCCTTCTTCCCTGCTGTATCTTTTGGTGCATGCAGGAGGTTTGTGGACTTGTGCTTGTGTTGGTTCCGCAAAGTGAATGAAACATGCTGTTTAATCATCGAGTTCATCTCTGCCACACAAAGACTGTGCTTGCACACCCCTTTGGATCTATATTGTTGGCACTGGCAGTTCACATGGTCTTTGAACACCGTGCATTCATAGAAGTCTCGTTGAGTGCCTCTGCTAGCAACCAAGAATTTCTTTCTAGGGCGATCGATGCCTAGTGTTGGCTTCTCCATTACAGCAAGCGGTGTGCTGAGCAACTTCCTGGCCTCTTCAATCACAACTGAAAGGACGTCCTCAGAGATGCCAAGGCCCGTCAACTCAGCCGCCACATCAATGGAGAAGTTCCTTGGCATGCTGGCTTGTTGTGCTGTTTCAACAGGTGTGGTCTTTACAGGACACGTGGCAATCTTCTTCTTTTTTCTAACATCATCTAATGACAGATTCTGGAACTGGTTCAGATAGTGTTCTCTCTGTTCCACAGACCAAACACTCCATATCTCCTCACTCACGGCTAGATACGCTGCCTCCTTTGAAAGTTCGTATTCGGTACTTCTGGAGCACAGGGCGCCTATCAATTCATTTTGCTGGTGTTGCAGAACCGGTTCCCATACATTTTTCACGAACCCTACTTTCGTCATTGCCTCCTTCCCCTTTGGAATTTTCGTCGCTGCTTCTTTCTGTCGCGTAAGTACATTGTTGATACTTTCTGACTGATTGGTGTAACTTCGAAGTGGTAACAAATCGGGTCCGTAAGGCATTCCTGCTTTCTCTCTTGCTGACTGAATCATGTGATCCCCGATCATCCTCTCAGATCTTTTAAGGTATTGCCAGAACTTGGATTGATACTTTGTCTCCCAGTCCTTCGCTACCAGAGTTTTCTCATCCTCATCCATCTTTTTCTGGACCGAGGCAAGCTGTGAAGCCAGGTCGTCCTTATCCACAGCATCCACAAGACCACCCTTACCTCCAGTTCCGAAAACAATCTTCAAAAAGGGTGCCTGGTCTTGTCTTGAACGGATACCGAGATCGCGCAGCTTTTGCTGACAGTTGCTTTTAACGTGCCGAAAGCAACGCAACCCGACTGCATTTTGCATTTCGCTTCCCAACGGACCAGAGAGTGCAGATTCGCCATCCGTAATGAAGCCACTTGCTCCATTTTTCAATTGTGGGCAGCTTCTCACTATCGTCGAGGCAATTCTGTGGAATGTGGTTTTGTCTTTCCCCTGGTGTATTGCCGTAGGACCCAAGAATACAGGAGGAACGTTGGTTCGTTTGCTGGAGAGCAGAAGGTGTCTGTATGTTACTGGTGTGACTTCAAACCTGCCAAACTCGAAAGTTGGGTCTATACTCAAAGGGCGGCTGCCATTCCCGGAGCAGAAGTGATCCACGTCTTCGCACATCTGCTTTGTTCCCAGAACCCAAATGTCCACTGGCACTTTCAGGGTTCTGCCCAGGACTGAATGAGTTCCGGACGGAACGGGGGGTCTGGTCCTCCCCCAGAAAAATTTNTTTCTCTTATGATGATTTTATTGAAGTTCTACACATTTTTATTCAACATTTTTTTTAAAAATCGTGCTGGTCGGAAAATACTCCTTTTAGGCTGAGTGCCGGTCGGCATTTCTGCGTCCTGGACGGGGCCGTCCGGCGCCGACCAGCATCGGCAGAACCCTGCACTTTGTTTTCTGGGTTATAATAGCGGTCTAGCACTGGGCTGTCTTCCTTTGCAGAGAAATACTGAACAAGGTCTTCGTCTTCTGTTTCCTTTTTCAGAGAAGACTTCATCTGGTATACCTGTTGCCTATCCCTAGGTAACTGAGTAAGATTCTGCACTTGCATAAGACCACCACCACTGCCGCACATTTGGCCATACACTACAGCTGTATTCAAACCTTCTTTAACCTTTTCCTTTATTTTCTCTATAGTGCTGCTCTGTGTAGGATAGAAAGGAGACGAGCCATGTTTTCTATTACCGTGAGGGGTTACCTGAAATTCTACTTCAGACTTACCAATTCCGATTGCCACATGGTACTGCAATAGACATGTATTGTTAACAACATTGTTTTGCCTGTCATACAATAAGAATATAGACCTACAGAGACCTGCTTCGTTCTTCTTCGAATTCAGCGATATATGATACATTGACGATGTGGTTAAATCCACCTTCTTCTTGTGAGTTATGGTAACATACGGCACGGTGTTCACGGTCCACGTGACAATTCGCAGCTGCAGGCGGTAAACACCATTCATGTCAGCCTTAACGTCTTCATTTGAGTCCAACTTCTGAACGTCAATGAGGAACGCTTTATTACTTCTCACTCGTAAGGGAACTTTACTACACCTTGGGCTTTCTTTGTTGTTGAGGAGTATATCCACTGCCTCAGTCACCGTAAATCGTTCCTTCTTACCAGCTTTGAATATTGGGGTGCTGATATCTCCACAGTAGTTCTCTCCAGTTCCAGGTTCACCCTGAATTAGAAAAACATGTATAAGAAGGGTTTTAAATGTTTTACTATATGCAATATAACTTTTACAGCGAGTGACTGCAAGTCCCGAACGAAAGTTGTGCCAAATTTACAAGGCGTGTTTACATGCGTGTAAATTCATCTCTCGTTATTCAGGTTTAAAAAGAGCCGAGAAAAGTATTGTGTTGCTGCTTGATCGGCAGAGTGTTTTACCCGCAGGTTATTAAAATCACATGCGGTTAATTTTAGCTGCGTTTCCACAGCTGCACTTCCATAACAGCTTTTAGATCCGGTCTTAATAGTACCGCATCTAAAACAAGACTGGATATTTCACGGCTTGCGCTTCCACTACTGGATTTGAGGTTAGTAAGTTCGGCTATAGATGGCGATGCGCGTTTTTTCTGGTACTTTAGAGCATGCGCAATGTCGCAAGCGACCTTAAGCCACCTGTAGCCGAACATAATACTACAAATAGATCCGGACTTATTGCCATTCCACTAAGAGAAAACACCGTTGTTGATCCGCATCTAATTAAGACTCGAAGTATGATCGGCTGTGCTATCCCGCTTAAAGGGCCTCTACAGGCAGCCCAGCATGGCTGGGGAAAACCCCGGGGAAAACCCAGGTTCAATACCTCGTAATGGTGATTAACGTTAAAGTGGCGCCGCCTAGCTGAAGAACCGGTACTGATAGTAGCCTAATGGCGAGCTGCCTCTAGAGGCCCTTTAATAGATCCACACTTAATACTGTAGGAAGCAGAATAAGAACGGACAAATACCGGCGTTTTTGTAGTGGAAGCGCAGCTTACATGTATGTGCAGGAGGACCAAATTATCCTGCGCTAAACACCCTAAATCAAGCAGCGTACAGGCAGCAAACGAATGCTTTTGTGGACCCTTAACCTGAATGACTATGAATTTACACGTGTGTGTTGAAGCTGACCCATTGTAAATTTGGAAAGTTGGTCATTCTTCTCAGATATATGTCACCTACCTCTCCTAAAGACACTTCTGGATCTTCATTTTGCACCTCTCCATGAGGTATGGATGGATGGAGGTCTTCAAAGTACATGTAGTTTTCTTGTCCAATTTCCACTGAGCGACTGAGTTCACCCTGAAACATTAAAGAATACATTAATGTGCATGTACATGCATAGAGGTCTTCCTAATCTATGCAACCTGACCTGTATAAAAATTTATTGCTGTCACGTCCTGTTTGGATGGGATACTTCATATCTACATTTGGGTTTCAGCTCAGTATGTTCTAGAGTTTCGGATTGTAAAGTACCAGCCTGAAGAAGACCCCGGTTGGGGTCTAAAATTCGCAAACACTCTGGAAATTGCCTTTTTATTTATCATGACCTGTATAAAAATAATGTTAATGAGTCTGGAAAATCTAGATTGGTCCCCTGTCCTACTTGCCTCCGGTTCCCGATGGTCACCAGCTGGGAGGACTTCTGACTGGTAGTCTCGAACAGACATGCTTGTGGGCGTCCATTGTGCAATCCCATATGAGGAACAGCCCTTAGGGTGGGCGAGAAACTGGTAACTTGGGCTTCCCCATCTATAATTAGAACACTCGCGAGGCACGTGCACCAATCATCGGCTAGTACGTCATGGAGTCTACCTGTCTTACTATCTGGTGTAATGAGTAGGACAAGCGACCAGTGATTGGAAAGTCGCCCAGTAACGATCCTTGTNTGAGTCTGGAAAATCTAGATTGGTCCCCTGTCCTACTTGCCTCCGGTTCCCGATGGTCACCAGCTGGGAGGACTTCTGACTGGTAGTCTCGAACAGACATGCTTGTGGGCGTCCATTGTGCAATCCCATATGAGGAACAGCCCTTAGGCTGGGCGAGAAACTGGTAACTTGGGCTTCCCCATCTATAATTAGAACACTCGCGAGGCACGTGCACCAATCATCGGCTAGTACGTCATGGAGTCTACCTGTCTTACTATCTGGTGTAATGAGTAGGACAAGCGACCAGTGATTGGAAAGTCGCCCAGTCTACGATCCTTGTCAATGTCACCTACCTCTCCTAAAGACACTTCTGGATCTTCATCTCCATGAGGTATGGATGGACGGAGGTCTTCAAAGTAGTTTTCTTGTCCAATTTCCACTGAGCGACTGAGTTCACCCTGAAACATTAAATACGGATACATTAATGTGCATGTACGTGTACATGCATATAGGTCTTAATAAATACAACCTGACTTGTAGAAAAATGTTAATGAGTCTGGAAAGTCTAGACTGGTCCCCTGTCCTACTCGCCTATAGTTCTCGATGGCCACCCGAGGACAGGTAGGGACCACCATATTAGGAGGACTTCTGGCCGGTAGTCGCGTACAGACATGTTTGTGGGCGTCCATTGTGCAATCCCCGGGGTGCAATCCCATATGTGGAACAGCGCTTAGGGTTAGCGAGGAACTGGTATTGTATTAACAAACAACGAAAAAGGGCTTCCCCCCATCTATAATTAGAACACTCGCGAAGCAAGCGCACCAATCATCAATCATGGCGTCTACCTGTCTTACTATCTGGTGTAATGAGTAGGACAGACGACCAGTGTATGGAAAGTCGCCCAGTAACGATCCTTGTCAATGTCACCTACCTCTCCTAAAGACACTTCTGGATCTTCATTTCGCACCTCTCCATGATGTACATGTACATCTTCAGCAAGTGAAACTAAGAAAAAGACATGTAAAAAATTACTAGCATTGTAATTTAAACGAATTCTACCATACTCGGCTAACACCGAACTTTTTTCGTCATATGGCTTATCTGTCTGTTCGGTGCAAACGTTTCTGTGCAGAGATGTAGGGAGCGAGCGCTAAAAACCCTCTCGTGGTGACTTTAGGCCTACCTGAGTGACATGCCCAAGATTTCCGAGGTTGGTAAACCGGCCGTAGGGTTCAAATGGTCACCGGCAGTGTTTTTTGTCGCAGAACTGACTTACCGTGATGATTGTCATTCATTTCCCCCATGATCTCAACACGAGCAGGATAAACATCAATCTGTCTTCTTTCTGATGAGGAAGGGATCAAATCGTTAAGGTGGTCGACCATCTTCTGTGCACTGCGGAAGTGCATTATGCTGGCGGTGCCATCGGGATGTTGCTTTCCATTTAAATCACAGGCATGGCTATCGAAAATGCTGTATACTCAGGGGCGGATACAGAGNCTCCATGATGTACATGTACATCTTCAGCAAGTGAAACTAAGAAAAAGACATGTAAAAAATTACTAGCATTGTAATTTAAACGAATTCTACCATACTCGGCTAACACCGAACTTTTTTCGTCATATGGCTTATCTGTCTGTTCGGTGCAAACGTTTCTGTGCAGAGATGTAGGGAGCGAGCGCTAAAAACCCTCTCGTGGTGACTTTAGGCCTACCTGAGTGACATGCCCAAGATTTCCGAGGTTGGTAAACCGGCCGTAGGGTTCAAATGGTCACCGGCAGTGTTTTTGTCGCAGAACTGACTTACCGTGATGATTGTCATTCATTTCCCCCATGATCTCAACACGAGCAGGATAAACATCAATCTGTCTTATTTCTGATGAGGAAGGGATCAAATCGTTAAGGTGGTCGACCATCTTCTGTGCACTGCGGAAGTGCATTATGCTGGCGGTGCCATCGGGATGTTGCTTTCCATTTAAATCACAGGCATGGCTATCGAAAATGCTGTATACTCCTTCATTGCTAGGAATGATAGCACGGTACTTGTCGTCAATTCGGAGGATGAATGAGCAACCTGGGCCGTTTTCTGCAATAGCATCCATAACAACTTCATGTAAAACATGCCCATACTTGGCACCAGCCAATAGCTCCACGCTTGACGTTATCCATTTTGCATCTACCTCGCATTCCAATGTGTTCGGAAACTCGTCAATGGCAAGTTCGGGTTCCTTTCTTGTTTTTGGCCACCCTAATTCATGGAGAGTAGACAAGTGAACGTCATTCCCATGTCTAAGTATGGCATGCAGGTCATGTTTGGTCCAAGTAGTAGCCGGTTTGATGATAGCAGTGATGACTGCCAATACGCTCATTGAACAACACTGTGATCCGACTGCAGCATGGAAAAAAATGTCCGGAGAGGCCTGGTGGAAGTCTCCCATAATAGCAACATCCCAATGAACCTGTAAAAGAAATGATGCAGGCACATCGAACCATAATCACTGGTCTCAGTCTATTGCATTTCCGTCCAAAACCACAGCCTTGCACACCAACAGATTTCGTAGGCCTATTTATTCTGTGCATCTGAATAGCGATTGCTGTGTTTTGGAAACTTTTGATTTTATATAATTTTATTGTTAGTTACCACTTGGTGGCACCCGCCCGTCCTGTGTCTCAGTCTGTCATTATCATTTACTCCGATCATGAAACCACTGTTCGGCTATGTCTGCAAGATAAAGCCACACTTACTGAAGATTCTGACAAATCCCCTCGATCCTTACGAGTGCAGTCGCTTGCATCATTGTACGACTTCCTCGTCGACGGTGGTGAAAACGCAACCTGTAACATGGTTAAAACACAATTTCAACAAGAATTCAGCTTTTTGAATAAGCCAGATTATTTACTACGAAAGGCCCGCGGAGATCAGGTATCCTTGGTGACCAAAATGTAGGTCACAAAGTGGCAAATTTGACCTTGCAAGTTACTATTGCCTAATATACACCCACACACAAAAGTGCAATGTTCTGAGTCCACTAAAGATAACGAAACGTGCCACGATTGTTGATGAACGGATGGACGCACGCACGCAAGGGGGTCGGGGTATGAGCTGTATTTTTAAAAAACACGAGCCATTCTGTAACAGTGCTGCCACCTTGGTCATAACAAATGAGCGGTGCAGACCTAAAGCCAGCCATACAAACCTCCTCTGTCTCTTCTTCGTCTCCATTATCTTCAATCCATCGCATTCTTTCAAAAATCCTACGGAAATGATAAGAACAGGTTGTAGAAAACTGTTTAAAAAACTGTTAGGGTTCGGAGATACCTGAATGTGACCCCTCATATAACATAAAACTGTTTGGGTTCGGAGATTGTTTACTCGCAGGGTACTGATATCTTTTTTTGGGAAGATGGTGATCTGGCCTAGTGGTTTAAGGCGTGCTGCCCCTTAGGCTGCTTTTCCACGAGACGTTTGCGGGCGCGAAATAGGAGGCGGACGCGGGTAGAAAAGATCGATCCAACGTATTTCCCTTTAGCTATTTCACCCGCACCCGTGCCCGCCTCCTATTCCGCGCCCGCAAACGTCTCGTGGAAAAGCAGCCTTAGTGCTGGTGATTGATGCCTGATTGCGAGGGTCCGTGCGTTCGAATCTGGTAGGAAGTGATATCTTTCTAGAAACCGGACTCTTTCATAAAACAGGTTGAAGGAATGAACTGTTAAATTCGTCAATTTGGTATAGCGAAAACGGATTTTTATTGCAAAAGGCCTACACTGATGTTTTGGCCTAGGCCTGTAATTATCTTGCCCCTCGCCGTGAATTTATTATATGAATTACACAGGTTTATGGCGTATTTAAATAGTTACCCCATACTGCTTGAAATCTTTCGCCTTCTAGATTCGCCAGGGATGAAGTAGTTAGCAGGTCTGGTAATTAAATCAGCCTTGTTTTCCTTCCTTGATGGCAGTGGGTCTAGCTGAAATGCGACAAGAGACGGTTGCTTTGGGGGCGTATTGGAAAGACCATGACGACTGGCCGCCGACACAGGGATGACAATTACATGTGTTTTCGGAAGAATACGCACGATCTTTTTATTGGACGTAGGCACTCAGTAGGCTGCATGTAGATTACAGTGCTAATGGCTAATGTTTGCTTGTCTCCTGTCTTGGTGTTGCAACCTATTAGTGATTGGCTTTGAAAATATATTAAACGGGTCGGTTTTTTGAAGGGGGAAAGAACATACACTCATCGTAACTGTCTCTTGCTTTGTTGTCTCTTCTCTTTTTGACTCCTCTATCGATTCATCGTCATCGATCCTTCGTGATGTTCTGAAAAATGATAATTTGGTTCACGCAGGTTCACAAATAGCCTACAACTCGACAATCACCATTTTTTTCTGTACATGTACGTTCATCAGCTTATTTATATGGCCGACATTGCAACGTATTACCGATACTGATTTCTTAAGGAATATGAGAAGATGAGGTCTTTGTCTACAAGCAATGACATTTGTTAGTTTTCAAATCCAAGTTATAAATAATTGAGATATGTGACCACTCCTATCCAAGCCCCATTTCTCCTTGCACACACCCTGTTTGACATCAGTGACCTTGAAAATTAGGTCAAATAAATGAAATGGCCAGGGCCATTGTGCTCACCTCTGTGATAAGTCTGTGGTTAAGTGTGAAACTGTGACTCTCATGGTGAAGGAGCAGTACAGATAAAATAAACACACAGATAAAATGAACACACCAAAAAGTATTTTTTTATCTGATCAGTATTATCAGTCAGTGACATAAACTCAGGTGATGGCACCCAGAAGGAGTACAATTTCTGAATACAATGAATACAAGTGGTATTTGTGAACAGACTGCTTTCCTGTCTAGGTCACAGATGTCAAAAATTCTATTTTTCAAGATGGCCACCTGGAGGCCACACGTGACGTTCGTTGGGACTGAAATTTTAGCAGGAATGTACAGAATACAGGATACAGGTGTTTAGACAACATTGAAACATTGTAAAATTTACTACCCTACTGATGAGATATGGCCAAAGTCAATTTTTTCAAGATGGCCGCCTGGCACATATTTAGGCACGGTTAAAGCATCCTAGCTACCACTATTTATGGGGTGTGGGTCGAAGTCCATTTTTCAAGATGGCTCCCTGGCGGCCATATTTGACGTCGAATCTGACTGAAATTTACCATATATATATGGTACCGATAGATACATGTTTTCACAAGGTTAAAACATCCTACCTACTCCTATTTATAAAATGTAGGTCAAAGTCCATTTTTCAAGATGGCTTCCTGGCGGCCATATTTGAAGTCCGATCGGTTTGAAATTTGGTGCATTTGTGAAGGGTGCCTAGATATATCTTCACAACACTCTATGTTGAATAGCCATGAAATGTGCCACCAAACAGTGAACTTTGAACTTTGACCTCTGTGACCTTGAAAAGTAGGTCAAATCAAAAACCCGGGATTTATGTGATGTAGTCTCATCAGAGGAACCCACCATAAAAGTTACGTGGTTCTAGCTAACAGCGTTCAGGAGATACGGCCAAAAGAATGTTTTCACAAAGCGCCCCCTACAGGCCAGAGTGTACAAGCAGCAGCGTTAAGTTTCGGTCCAGAGATAGTTTTTACCATAGGGTACCTATGCACCAAATTTCAAGTTTGTAACCCAAGCGGTTTAGAAACGACAGACGACACACCATGAGAGAAGCTCACCTCACAGAGGTGAGCTAAAAAACGGGTGATACATCGTATGGCCTGATCAGATTTCAAAATAAACAAGACGACTTAGGTTCCCTTAGGTTCATTAGATACGAATGGAACTTGTCATAGATCATCAAGGTCACTGCACAGAGGAAATCATGGGCATCTTGTGGGTGATATCATACCTCACCTCTACCTCTACCACAGGCAGAGAAATTGCATACATGTATTATCAACTTTGACCTTGACCTTGACTTCTGATCATCATAATAGAAATGGACATCCTTAATAATCTGAGTATGGGGATATCATGCATCTATGTCTACCACAGGCAGAGATATTTCAAATTACGAAGTTTGACCTTGACCTCTGACCATCAAGGTCATTGCATAATCGAAATGGGCATTCTCAATAACCTGAGTATGGTTGATACATGTATCATACCTCTAACTTCAAATTATCAAGTTTTACCTTGACCTTGACCTCTGATCATCAAAGTCACTGCATAAGCGAAATGGTTATCCTCTTACTGAGGAATTTAATGTGAGTTGTTTTTGGCAGGGGAAAGGAAATCTAGCGCGTCAGCCAGAACATGAAAAAAGTAGGGAGAAAAAATTCTTCCTCCAACCGGGCTCGAATCCACGACAACCATTCACAACCACTACGCGCTGTACATTGTACACGCTGGCCCGAGTGGGGTAGGGTTCCGCGGCCCGCCCAGACTGCAGGGAATCTTTGGTCATACATATGTAGGCCTACCAGTACCCCAAATGCGGCGATGGCCTAAATTCCCAATCAACACTGAACTTTTAGTTGACCCCAATCATGCCAATACCAAGCATCACTTCGTGAAAAACAAACAAAATATGACAAACAAAATTTTTTCGAATATACGATCAGTATCCTCCATCCCGCAAATACACAGCGACTTCAGCATTTCAATCTGAGTTGGTTTGGTCTGTAGATCTAATTTCTAAGTCCATTCCTCCCAAACCTCTGCTTGCATTCTTCAATAATTTATTTAGCCCTAAATCCAGGAAGAATGCTCTTCCCATTCATACCCAAATTTGTTTGCCAGTTTCATCCCAGTATAAAAAAACAGATATTTACTTGAATGACCGCCGGCTGCATGGTATTGCCACCTGGTGGCCATGCTAAGAATAAAATCGGACCGAAACTTGGTGTCATAGTGACAAAGTGCTGTATATGTACCAACATGTCAACAAATGGCAAAATTCTACACATGAAGGCTACACAGACACATGTTCGTTCAAGTTCAGAAAATTGAACTGTGGGCCAATGCCTAATTTACAAGGTAGCCACCTGGCGGCCATATTTGGACTCTGATCGGAAAAAAACTCGCCGTGGACATAGACACATCATCACACCTAATTTGGACAAACCCGGAAAAATATTTTCAAAAACCCGGGCTATAGGCCTATGTCATGTATCCTCATGAGATGCACATAATACGATAAAAATTTGCTGAGGATCCGATCAAAGAAACTTGGTGCGAGAGTACTCTCACCTAACATGCCTATTAAGGCATGTAAGGCCTGCTTTGCTTTCCATTGGCGTGTTTCGGTGCGCGGAAGTTTTCGCGTACGGAAACGCGCCAATGGAAAGCAGGCCTAGGGTAGCCTACGTGTACACCAAGCTTCAGGCCAATATCCCTGAGGCTAAGAATCCATTCACGCGATTTTCGTGCCGCGCGATGTCGCATCCTTTGTCCACGACCAACGCGGCGGAAACAAACAATGCTTTCGAGCAAATAAAATCGCGTGAATGGATTCTTAGCCTAAAGGCTAAGGCTAAAGGCTAATAATCCATTCACACGGCAAGAAAATCGCGCCCTGCTAACAGACGGACACCGCGTTACGACTATGAGGGGCGAGGTGGTATGAATACAGGCATGACAGGGGGAAAATGGCGAATAGGTCAGGAGGCACTGACAGTGACAGGAAACACTGACACTGACAGGAGCATGCAAAGTGGCGACATGGGGGCCTAAGCCCACCTAAAATAAGATGCTGATGAAAATATACTTACCCAGAATCACTTGGCGATCCGACTGGGTATGCTGGATTTTGTTGATAGTCAGGTGGCGAAAGGAAGCACATTTCACTCAGGGCCTTTGCTGTTGGGCGCATCGTTGGATCAACGTTGGTACATTTCTCATAGGAATCGAAAATAGATTTCCACTTAGACTGCTGTAGGTGTTCATACTTCGGGGAAGGTGAGGGTCTCCGTCCCCTTTTCAACTGTTCAGATATAAACATCTGGAAAAGGACAGGGTTCCTCTCTTCGGTGTCCTTTCCGTAAGGAATTGGCAACCCAGGGTTTAACAGCGTGAACATTGTCATCCCAAGTGACCAGATGTCGATTTTTTTAAGGTTGTCCAATGATGGTTTTGGACATCGAAGGTCATCAACAAGAATTTCTGGCGCCATGAAGGGGAGAGATCCTCGGTGAATATTCTGTGTCACCGTATGTAAAACGGTATTTGTCTGAATGGCATCTGATCTACTTTCACCAAAATCTGTGAGTTTGCAGCAAAGAGGACGACTCTGATACAAGTTCACGAAGTTGCTAGTTGATGGATCAAGTCCAGAGTAATGGCGATTACAAACCAAGACATTCTGAGGTTTCAAGTCACGATGTACGATATTCTGATCATGTAGGTATGCCAGCCCACACGATATGTCTTTTGCAATAGCAGGAAAGAGATCATGCAGATCCGAAGCATCGTCCAGGGAGTCCACGACATTAATCCACTGCCTCAGATTGTTTATTTTCCTACCAGATAATCCAAGCGGAGTGAAGTCGAAACAGGCCAATTCCATCATTAATGCGTTCTCTTCAATGCATATTCCACGAAATGCACAGACATTTCTATGTTGTAAAGGATTTAAAAGTCTGCATTCCTTTACTAGGCCTATACGGGCAGATGTCTCCTCATCTTCCACACGAATCTTTTTTACCACAACTCGTTCAGATCTGTAAACAGCCTCGTGAACTGTTCCGTATCCCCCACGCCCAATCTCATTCAAATACTGGATATCACTGATGTTGAATGTTGGTATCCCAGCAGTATTAAATGTGTGCTTTCTAGAAATCGACAACCTCGGAATTTTGAAGGCCATGATGACAAAAAAATGACCCACACACTTCCACTCCCACCAACTAAACTGTATGACAACAGGAATCTCATGGCCTCCTGGTCTAAAAATTGACACATGCGGTCAACTGGGGCGTGTCACGGGACCGTCTCCACATTGTTTCCGTTTCAAACGAATGTAGGCCTAAATACCGTTTGCAAATCATTTGATATTTGTAGGGCGTTCAGAGTTTGAAGTCACAGATAATGGAATACACAATTGCCATACAAAAGCCATAAAATGTCATCAGCTTTTGTCCTCTTTTTCCTTCTCATACTTAAAGATTATGTACCCGTGTAGCAGTAAATAGTGTCACCCTGTAAAAAGTGTCCACTTCTATTGTTGAATGACGGATTAAGCGGCATGGGTATAGAAACCAATTGTCAGAGATTAGAATGTAACAATAGGATCATTTGTTCCCCGGACAGTTTTTCCTAGGACATTCTTTCCCTTCACACCTGCCTTACTTTAAGTGAATTCTCAGTTTTAGTTTGCTTTTGGCTGTCGTTCTGGGAGAATTCTTTTAAAAACCCTTTGGAACAATGTTTGAAAATCGCCTGGGTTTCGTTTGAATACACTGATAATCACACACACCGATACGGCATTATATGGCTGCTACTTGGAAGTTTGAATTATAAACAGAATCATCACGACACATTGTACTACAGTGAATCTCAGGACTGCCAGATATGCTGTGAGTGTCCTGTAGGCTCCTATAGCGAAGTAGATTTTATGAAGGAATAGAAGGAACCAATTTGGGACTGAATTTTGGTGTCCTTAATATAGAGATCGCTGACAGAGGTGTCGACTAAGGGAGGTTCTACTTCAAATACATCTGTCGCACACACACATATGCCTCCAAAGTTCGTCTCATGGCCAACACAATCAGACATGGGGTCATGTAACTTTTGTTTCAATTTTTTGTAGCATTTTCGATTAACAGCGCTGTCACAGGGGTATACCATTTCAATTCTTAGGCGAAATGATAATAGCAACTGACATAATTTTCATATCCACGAGGTCACCAGACATGCCAGATACAATGGAAGAATGAATAGATTTTCACAGGTCACGAAAATTATTTTTTGTTCGCATCGTTTGTTTCTGTCTAATCCTTGTCTTCTGACTAATTTGTTGGTGGCATGTCCCATGTTGAAATTCTCTTGGCATCGAAAGTGTTCAGTTTGGTGGGTTGCACGCCGTAGAAACGGAGGGGGGAGAGGGGTGAAGAGTCCCCCCCCCAAACCCCAAGTTCAATAAACCAATCATATGTACTTGACTAGAGTACCGGGTGCTTTTTCCCCAGGATAGTTGGTGTATCAACCAATCAGAAGTCTTTTTCCAAATACACTGTTAGAAATAACAGAGGATTTTACAGAAAATCTGTGCAGCAGAGTCCCCAGGACCGGATCTGTAAAATTACAGACTTAAATAAATGTTAACAGAGACTTGACTGGAGGCTGACCAAATTATATTTTCATACTGCTCTCAGAAGGCATCATAATGGGATGTCCAATGGAGTCCAACCAATACAGGA
>NMRB01000446.1:76959-91439 GCA_002633025.1 Notospermus geniculatus | reverse complement strand
CCCATGCTGAACACGTGTTCTTCGGGTGATACAGGATCTGCTGCTATTTGTTTCTACACCCCTCTAGGCAGCATTGTGGAACTACTTTTTCATTGGCATTTGTAAGATGCACCATTGTAACTGGAGGTGTAGTCTCGCGCAGCCAGCCATTGAGATGCCCAGTACTGGTTACATGCCCCGGATTCGAAACAGCGGCGAGACTATGAGAGTTGAGTATAGTTTTAATTTGCATGATTTACCCAAGCTTTTGGCTTGCTGTCATGGCTGTGGTCCAAACTTTTTGACGTTCAGCACTGGTTAGGCCGATGAAATCGCAGACTGACTGCTGTAATGTGTAAATCATTCACAATCTAAAAATGTCAAAGAATGTTATCATGATCGTTTATCTCCAACAAGTAAGTGTCTGACTCTGAAAAAACAAGTAACACTGCACTGCACTCACTGGCAGTGAATAGTGATGGCACTAGGCCTATACTGCTCCATCATGTGCTCTGCTGCTGCTGTCATCATCATCATGAGGTCATGTTGCTGATAAAGTGATGCTGCATGCACGTAGTCAGTGTGCATGATGTAGGCCCCTAGTATGATTTATACATGTCCAATGTCTTGTGTGCACAGTAGCCTGAGTAGCCAGGCATGTTCATCACCATGTCCATGATTACTACCAGTCACCTTCCTGATTATGTGATGACTGCATAGCTAGGATCAGAAGACCTAACCCATCAGTTCGCCTTTTTGAGCACTGCATGCAGCATCCATCCAGCAAATGATGCATTTAGGCCTAATGTTAAACATACAGTGACAGGGCCTACCACCACACACCGTGACCGTACGAATATGGCCATGGCTAGGCCTACCGGTAGGGCTATGCACCAGGCCTATAGGCAGGCCTATGACCATGATGACAGGCGCGACTCTCATACGTCTGTCTGTAGGCCTACTTGTAGGGGGAAGGTTCTTCGGGACCCTTGGGGCTTACTACACCACTAAACAGCTAAAAAGGACTTTTCAGTGGTGTAACTGTAAATGTAATAAGGCCAATGGTCCCGAAGGACCTCCCCCTCTCACTACAAGTAGAGACAGACGTGTGAGACGCCTGTGCTATGACATTTTGTTACTTCTTTTGTAGATTCACACTCAAGCCATGACAGACGACCAAGACGTTCACCGAGACTCAGCTTTCTTGCCTCAGTCAAAGCTCAAGATGTGCAGACAATAACTAACATCTATCAGTCATGTGGCGAATTATGATTTCATTGATTCGACTTGATTCTTTCCAACTTAACATGTACTGGTACACAATTATCAATAATATACTGTTACACCATTATTTTCAGACTATATCACCTCTCTTCTTCAATCTTGTTGTTCATTCTACTAGGCGTAGGCCCTGGCCCTGGCCCTAGTACAAAACCAACAGTGTGGTGATATAACAGTTTATGACGTCAGAAGTTTAGTACCTTCAATGCTACCGGCGCTCGAAGCTGGTCAAGTGGCCATAAGCACAAAAGTTTCGGCAAAATAATTGAGAGAATGCGTTTCGTAGGCCTACTAGTGTGTTATATAGTATATTCTTGCCAACTACTTCATGTACTTGGACCATATTCAGTCACCCCCAGCGAAGCTCCCAGGCCGTCAGGCCTCTAGTCTTCCAACTTTTTCCTACCGGTATCTACGCTGGTACGTATCTTCATGGTGGTGTCTTTAAAAGTACCTTTACAATTCAGTGCTTGTTCCTCTTCACAAATTGGTTCATCCAGCTCCATCACCTCTATCACATTGAGTCTTTTCCTGCCTCAGCTTCTTCAATCTGCTTCAATGAACCCGAAACGTGTAACATTTTACGCTTACCTTTTTAGTCGCACTACCATGGTCTAGCGAAAGGCCAACGATGTAACCAGGAGCACTGAGGTGCATGTTCCTTTGTTTCAAAAGAGTGGCTCCTCTCATGCATGATGCTGGGGTTATTTCCTTTCCTGTGATGGCCTGTAATGTTCTGTTGAAGAGTGGACTTCTTGATGATATTTCAGTATAAAGCTTGTTCCACTGGAATGAGACAAACTCATCTGGGTCTGTGCATCGCAGAAGAGAGGGTGTTGTAGTGGAGTTACAATAGAACATCACATTTCTGGAGTGTAGCTACCCGTGTGACGTCATCACAGCGTCATACTTGACCCAATTTTCTACACGCGCGGAACCCTCTACCAGCCGAGGGTTGGACTCGAGTTGCGAAGGTTAGTCACGTGACAAGTATGGCGGCCAATTCAGAAATGTAAGGAAAATCGTGAAATGTTTTCCTTAATATCTTATTTTTTCAAACTCCGTTTGGCAATTTCACAAGATTGTCTATCAAGCTGATATCTGCTGTTATTGAAAATGCACAGTTTGCGTAAATGAAGCTCGAGATTAAGCGCATTAAAATGTGGGCCATGGCTTTGCTCACTCGGAAATGCTGGGTGAACATGGTGAATAGACAGATTGCCAAAGTCGGCCATATTGGACCAAAAGGCAATAACAAACACTGAATGTACAGTGAATGTACACCATTGATATACAGCATGTTTTAAACCTGCAATTTACACAAAACTTTCATGAAAAGTTACAAAATAAACACCTCCTCAGCAGTGCTACATGTGTTATGAACCGTGCCCAGGCCCAAATGTTTGCAGATATTTCCCACAAAAAGTTTTAAAAGACTTTTATTATGCCTGTTTTATGCCAAACCTCAGCTCCAGGTGTGTTGGTCCTATCCCACAGTGTGGAATCATGATGATTCACAAACCTGGACCCAAGGTTGGTTAAGGAACAAAAGTCTGTTTTTTCTTTTCTGAATTACTATTTTACCAAAAGTAAGCCAAGGCTTGGTGCATATTAATGTATTATTACTGATGGTTATGTTATCTGAGATGTTTTTATGGCAAACTTTTATGTTTTTCCACATTTTAAAACATGCTGTACATCAATGGTATACATTCACTGCACATTCAGTGTTTGTTATTGCCTTTTGGTCCAACATGGCCGACTTTGGCAATCTGTCTATTCATGCATTGTGTACTCGGGAACAACATTTTCACAATATCCCTGGATTTTTGGAATTCTAACTCTACGCATTCGCGCACAAAAAGCAAGAAATGCTTGTTGACTTTGAGTAACAGTCAGGCCAACATTTCCTACGCAATCATCGAGGAAAATGTCTTGAAACACGAAAGCTAGACATGCTATTCGTGCCATGTCCTCCATATTGTATCGTCTGCTTTTCTGCCAGACGTGTTCGATTGGTACACCTACTCGACATGCGCAATGACGACATTGCGTCATCACAAGCGCTACACCTACTCGACCCGAGTAGACCAAACGAAGTCGGCCAACAATATCCAAATGTTACAACACACGTGTATGCCCGAGTGACACACACAAAAACGTACAGGTCAGCTTTAAAAAAATTTTTAACACGTATCTCAGTCCGCGCATAACATTGTGTCACGGGAAAACAACAACAAAAGATCTTTCAATTTATAAATACAAATCTTGGACGGATAGGTATCTCGGTTCTTTCACAGTCACATTGACATAGGTAGGTAATTACATTTTATATACAAGTTTGTTGCAGCTGATAGCACAAAAGCGAATATCGTTCTCGCCCATGTGCTATAGTTGGGCTCATTGGACGCAATCTATAATTGCTAAATTGCCACCAGTGTCCCAACGTGCAAAAGAAACATGAATCTTGAGATACTAGCTAACTCCCCCTTTTTTACAAAGATTCAATTGTCTTCAGTTCTTCAACAAGACTTCTAGTTGCTTCTCCTGCATTTGTAATGTTGTTAAGGTCATGAGGTCCGACCGTAATACTAGTAAGTCCTTTCTCAGATTGTTCACTTCCTCTTTTACCTGCCTTTTTACTTCAGCCCTTATACATGTATATTCTTGGATGGAGTTATCACTGACGTCAATTTGTCTTACTGGACATGCTGGAGATGCCGCTGGACATGGAATCTGAACCACTTTTCGTCTAACTACTGGGGATGGTGATGACTGAGGAAGTACTACGTAACATTTACGTGAGAGTTGTGGTGACGGCTCAGTCCTAACCTCTGGTAAAAACGTTTCCCACACTGACGACACAAGTTCGGGTCGGGTCTGTTCAGGTTATAGGGCTCGGGAGGCATTCAATATTCTTACTCGTGGCGGTTGTATCACTATCGACGGGCTCGTTTACTCGATGTAGGCCTAGTTCGTTGCAGTTCCTCCCGTTTTTCTTTTTCCAAATGTTCATCATGTTTTTCTACCAGTTCGTGGCACAGTTCCACTAAGGGAGTCCATTCACTGGGCAGGCATGGGAATTCATCACAGGCCGAATCAGGAAAAGTTGGTCATATCCATCCTCACCTTTCTTCTTCATAACTGTGCGATCAGCAAGATGCAGATACTCGCAGATTTTCTCTGGGCCTGGTCATGATAACATTCACCGGCATTGATCCAAACAGCCAATGTGTGGACCAATACATCGTGTATGAAGGCAAGTCTGCAATGGACATACTCATCGTATCCATGACGTAACTCCGACAGTGTCCGCCATTGCTGACGTCGCCGTAATGACGCAAGGGTGGTGGGCAAATTTCATTGCTTTGCTGAAGAAGCTGGTGGGAAAAAACGCGCAACGTCACAGCCTAGAGGGAGAATTTTTGTAGGGCCTACTGGCTGTGTGAATGGGCGAACTTGAACAGGAACAAACTGTGATGACCGCCAGTCTTTCTGTGCAGGGAGCTGCTGTGCATGTGGACGTGCATGTTGTACACCACCATTGGCATTGTTGTTGACATCGGATTCATCGCCCGATTCTTCACTTATCTCAACACTCGAGACATCACCGACCGATATATCTGAGTCTACGACGTATCCTGCATACTTTCTGTCCCCATTATTGCCGATATTGGTATCCGAAAAGCCTAAAAAACTCTCATTATCAGACGTATCGTTGGAAAACGCTTTAATGTCCGCCATGTTGTTAACAATGTTTTCTCGGGGTGATATTTCGGTCTGTCCCCTTCCATGGCGGGCGCCATTTTCTTAATGTCTAAAAAATGATAAATGTCTTAGAAAGTTTTCTGCCCCATCCCATAACTCGAATCCTCTTCCTGCTGGTATTTTATGGTCCGGACGCAGTGATACTACATAGAAGTGCTCACCGGTAAGACTGAAACAATGCCGTCAGTGTCAGGAGGGGCATGAGCTGCAGACTCCTGCTGCTCGAGGTAGCGCACAGCTTCCTCGACTTCCAAATCGGTTCCTCCTTCAGCAGTTTCGATGTCTTTATCATTGCCCTTAGAGACATCACCCTCCACAAGTTCCTATTGAACCATTGGCGTTGCTGTTGGTTCATGATTTGGCTTGACGAATACGCCATCGATTACCTGCTTATCTTCCACAAACTTTGCCTTTTTGCCAGCCGCCTTTTTGTCCATTTCAAATGGAGCCATCTAGTGACTATTCAATGAACTAAAGCTGTGTTCACATTGAGAGCGACTTCACACCGTTTTCCCCGGTTCCCGGAAAACGGTTTCATAATATATGCGTCCGTTCTCACTAGCAACATGAAAGCGTTTTCATACCGCTTTGGGCCGTTCAGACACAACCGATGTCAATGCGTTATAAACTACGCCACCTGTGCGTGACTGTAAACACTGCAATATCGGGGCATACTGCGCATGTGCGTGGCTGTATCGATATGGTTATTGCGCTTTAAGGCGTTCAGACACAAGTTGCGGCTCAACCGTCACAGCGAAAGCGATATGAAAGCGGTGTGAGACCACTTCGCGAAGTGGTTTCGCTAGAGCGGTTTGAAACCGTTATAAGGCAAATGTAGTCTGAACGGCTAATACGCTTTAAGGCGTTATGTCGCTTTCAAGTCGGTTTCAAACCGGTTTAAGACCGTAGTGTGAACGCAGCTTTAAGTACATACATCCTGTTTGGAAACTGATGATGAACCACTGGAGCTATTGATTTCAAACTTCACACATATGTGCCCATGGGTCAGATGACCTATGACACCAAATTTCGGTCCGATCTGATTCCTGGCTTGGCCACCACGGGGTTAAACTGAAAACCTATAAAGTGCAGTTTCGCCATAACCGTTGATCGGATCATCACCAAATTTTTATCGTAGGTACATCTGATGAGGATAGAGGTTCTTCACTGACGTCACACGGCCGCCATACTGGGCTCGGTTGCACAAAACTCATGTTAGCGCTAACTTGGTGTTAGCGCTAACTTTATGTTGTTAGATGGCGTAAAAAGACAATGGATTTTTACCTCATTATCTCCCCGCTTTTTGAAAAAAGTCGGGGAGATATTATTTTACCCTCCGCCGTCAGTCCGGCGGGCCGGCTGTCCGTCCGTCCGAAAGTGATATCTCCTCCTAGACCGTTCAACGGAGGAGCTTGAAACTTTGGTATATATTAGGTACTCATCCACTATTGGGCACAACACTCTTGGAATTTCGATCCAACTCCCTGTCTTTCCACCAGGGGGCGATATGTGAAAAACACATTTATGGTCATTACTCCTAAAGTAATTGTGATAAAGTGATGAAATTTTGTGTGAAGGTTTACCTGTGACAGCTTCACAATATATCATAGGGGTTTTGACCTACTTTCAAGATCACAGGGGTCAAACTTCAATAAAAACCATGAGCCGTCCAAAAGTGATATCTCCTCCTTCACCGTTCAGTGGAGGAGTTTGAAACTTTGGTAAGCAGAGACATCACGTCATCACGGAGCTCGGGAATACCTGTTGCCATCATGACGTGACGTCCTATGTCATCAGGATGACTGGCGAGAAACCCAAACCAGTGGCCAGGCTTGATAGCCGGCCACTGCACCAGCCTTACCTGATGCAGGTGGTTCCTCATTCTCTACAGGGTGGCCCCAAAAAAGCTACAAAATAGACACAATTTTGTTCCAATGTCACAGGTGGAAGTTGCCCTGTTATGTGGTTTGTAGAATGACATCTAAATTTCCAATATGGTTGCCTGGCATAATGACACCAACTTCGGAGAGGCGGGGAGGTTATACTTGCGTGCATGTTCTTCAGAGGGTCTCGTCTCAGCATTCAGAACCAGTTGAATGTCATCATGTTGTCAACATAATCCAGAGCAACTTTCTGGGAGAGGACATGCGGGTTGCAAGCATGCAAAATATCTCGGAGTTTGGTCAGTGTCCGGTCGATCCAGGTGCGAATTGTAGCGGAGTCGGTTGTCGATTTCGTGGTCAGTGTCATGGAAGTAGATTTGCGCGAACTTGGGGTGTTCATTTCCAGTAGGCAGTAAGGATCCAATTCGATGGAATATCTTGCCTTGTATCTTGAACGTTGGAGAAAAGCCGGGTAAGGTTTGTTCGTTGCATCCAATTGATGCTAAGGCGAGAGCATTGTTGTATGATCGTATGTCCTTGAGGTAGTTGCTGTCAGCATAAAGTGTTATTATAGAAGAGGGTGTTTCCGGTATAGGGGGCAGAGAGCCTTTGCCTTTTTCACAGCAAAAAATGGTCTTTCTTGAGGCCAGCGGTAAGCCCACAGAATTGACATAAAGTAATGCATTACATAATGTAGTAATTTTTTACATAATGTTGAAATGTCCGAAGTAGGTAAATGAGTCGTTAGTGAGTTAGTCAATATGAGAGGGGGTGTATAGTATGTTGAACAGGGTTGTAAAAATTAATGAATAAAATAATGGTGAAATGTCCACAGTATTATTGAAATCAGCAGTTGATTACCACTTGAGATTATGTGGGAGGTTGTGGGTGAACAATATCTGATATAACTTGGGCAGTGGGAACATTTTGTTTTACAGACAAGGTAGTGACTATTTAGGTAATATTGCAGTGCTGACTGTAGCAGCCGTGGTTATTGCATTAATCAGGATGTTGACAGCATCTCCATCTCATTTATGGCATTGTCATCCTGTGGGTGTTCATCTGTTGCTTTAGTGGCCTTTTCAGCAGCCTGGTCAGGGAAGTCTTCCTTCCTTTCCTTTTTTGCAGCGAGGTCCTTCTCCGGGGCCTCGTGAGGAATCTCTTTTCTGTCTGACTACTTGGTTGTGGGTGGTTGCAAATCTGTGGCAAAATTGTCCGGTTGCGAAACTTCCACAGAAGCATGTCTGGCTCAGAAGATTATCATCGATATCAGTGTCGGAGAAAAATCTATCGTCTTGCATACTTTAGGCTTTGGGCCGCTTCTGTGGGTGCTTGTGGCAGTGAATGGTCTTATGAGTGTGGCTCTTTAGCTACTAAATATACTTCATAAATTTCCCCTCGTAAGGCAGCGTCACCTTTATTCATGGCAATGTCTGCTTCCTTACCATCCAACTCACTCCACACTTACAATCTCTCAATTATAGTCACATTACTTCCTTTTCAAGATACAGAATAACACAAAATGATAATAAGCAAGAAGTCAATCTCCAAAATTCACACAAATTCTGGAGAATTCTGGAGATTGACTTCTTGCTTATTATTACTTCCTTTTCAAATTGGTTTTATAGGCCCTTTCTCATCCTCCAACACATGTAAACAACAGAACATGGATGCTGCCATCTTGAAACAAAAGAGATTCGATTGGCTGAGACAATGGGAAGCCATGATGTGGCAGTTCAGCGAACTAATGGTTACATCTAAGAGAAGGACTAAAATATGGCTGATTTGAAGTTGAATACAGGATGAATCTGCACACTTGTCATCCAGAATATTACTTTGTCATCTTTAGGCAAACCTTTATGGGAAAAACCAAGAAGTATGTATAGTCTGAAGATCTGTGAAACGAAACTAAAGCTTCTGAGCTTTGGCTCATGGCCTATCATTCTTCAGCACTTCAATAAATACAACAAGAGGGGGTCAGTAAACTTAGTACGCCTATGTGCATTATATTTTCCGACTACGTTTACTGTGTACTACAGTTTGGTCCATTGACACATAACATAACAGGTGAGATTGAGGCTGTTTACTCTTCAGGACTTTGCCATCAATTCCTTCACATCAGTTGGGAGAACCCAGCTCGTGCAGCCCAGGAGGCAGCTCCGATACGAAATGAATGACCTTGGTACATACTGGTATCCAAGGAGCAGGGGCCATATGCACAAAACGTCTTAAGTGTAAAATTTCCCTTAAACTATTGTTCCAAACAAAAGATACGGGAAATTTTACACTTAAGATGTTTTGTGCATACGGCCCCTGGCCTGTAAAAGACTGCGCAAATAGAAAGAGAAGTATGCAGGGGTGACTGACGAACCGTCCGCCCTACAGAACCATTAGCCGACCCGCGGACTGAAAGGTAGTGAAACATGTAGTGAACTGGACAAATGGAATGTTGACTCTGCACAGAGATGTGAATAACTACTGGCCGATCACCCTTACTGTGTTTGTATTTCTTAAAAACTAGTGACATTCCGGAGTCAGGGGAAGCCAAGTCTATAATGAGATCTTCACGAAGGAGTGGGGATTAAACTGATGATGAGCGAGTGGTAATCTCGCCAATGCGGAGGAAGCCGAAAAAGGCTAATGAAAACATAGCTCTGAGGAGACGACCGTCGTAGTGATCCTTGACCACAGACTTGGTCGCTCTCAGGAGCGTAGAGAGGATGGGGATTGCAATGGGTAACCTGGCATCCAAATTGTTGAGGGACTGAAATTCAGTTTTATTGTGCATTACGTGCACATTGAAATGACATGTTTTTTTGCTTCCAATCCTCAGTCTGTTTGGTGTTGCTTACTTTGGCTCCGCTCTCTCTAACCACTCGTTCGAATGGCCTGATTTCGGTGGCATTTTGACTTACAGTTACACCAACCCAAGGTGCAAATCAGCAAAAGGAAGGAATGGTGTGCACTGATTGGTCCAAGTCCAGACTGGCCACCATGTGGTAAACTGGCTGAAAGCAGGCAATTTGAAGCAGTGGTTGAGAGAATGGAGTCGAAGCGAGCACAACAAACCACTGCAAGAGGAGTGTATTGTACCTGGGCAGAATGCCAATTAGTGCCCAAATGCAACATTGCACCGAAGCCTATTGGCCAAACGCACTCAGCTAAGAGTGCAGACGGAAATCACTGGTTGTGTTTACTCTGAAAAATATATGTTATCAAGAGCAATTTGTATTTAAGGAATTGAACCCGAGGCGGAGGACCTCTGTTGAGTATCCCAAACACTCGAGGGTGGAGCTAAAACGCAGTCCAAACCCGAGGCGCTTCGCCGAGGGTTTGGACGAGTTTTACGCTCCACCCGAGAGTGTTTGGGATACTCAACAGAGGTCCGACGCCGAGGGTTCAATTTCTATTCTAAAACATCTCAAACTAAAGCTAAACCACCTTTCCATAAACCTCTCTGGCACTAAAACATTCATAGGCCTATTCAGTTCAGTGCGATTTGATTGCAAATAGGCCTATTTTGAGATGTTCAGAGTCAATCCGACCCGGCATCCGGCTCGCGGATGACGCTACGTCGATGACGCGACGTCACTGTGTAACAACATGTACATCGTGTACATCGGTGTGCAGCGCTAGGCCCAACAAGCTACAGGCATGACAGGAGCCGAAATGAGACAGCAGGGCACTTTCTTCAACGGATTTTCCGCAGGATGTGTAGCTTATGATACAAAACATTCTTGGGATAGGTCAGTGAGTATGCATCTCGCCCATATTCTTTGCACTGCCTCTCTGAATGCTCGAAGCGAGAAACACAAGTGGGCGGGTTTTGGTTGCGACACCAAAGCCCGGTGTGGTTAAAACGAGGCTAATGCATTATCCATTGAAAACAAGGCTCACTGTGACCAAGGTGGTTTAGAATCCACGTTTTAGTGCAACCCAAGAAAACTCTGTACCGTATCCCAAACACTCTGTGCAAAAAAACCGGCCAATGCATTTTCCATTACAACATTGATTTCACAGTACACAGATGTTTTAGAATGTTTATCAAAATAAACTGTATCGGTTGGAAAGACCTGCTGACACCAGAAAACTTACTTTAGGCCATGGTTTTCCATGAGATATGTCACAAGTTTTCCTACAAGGGATTACCTCTGATCTAATCTCTAGAATCTTTTCTGCAAGCTCTCAAGAAGGCCTTTATCTTTCTTGAGAATTTTGGTAATGTTCTGAAAGTGCAAACAAAATTCATTGACTGAACCAGAATTCCTACACACGGTATTGTTGTCTTTCTCCAACATTCCGATGCAAGTCCAACCAAGAGGGGTCTTCCTGGCAATCGGTGTTCCTTGCTCTCCAACACGCTCTTCCAAGCAAAGCAGCAACTCAGGCATGTCAGGATGATCTGCACCAATGAGTAGGTCCACAGACTTCTGACCTGGCAGTTGAGGGAAATCAAGATCTTTCAGATGGTCGAAACGCTCCTTCTGGTGATTCCAGTTTGGAAAAGCTACATCTGAGCAGAGGTTCTCCAATGTCCTAGTGCCTATTCTTCTGCGAAGTTCGCCATCCACCCTCTCTGTGACGAATGATAACAAACTGCTAGGAAGTTTACAAGAATCGACCAAGGTAGAAATCTTCAGGCATGCGTTGTGTACAACTAATTCCAATGCTTCAGCTATTTCTTGACGTAGATAGGAAGAGTCAGAACCATCATCTAGGAAAGCGTTGTTCAGCCGCTCCTTGCCATCGCTGCCAATGATCTTGACTGGTACCAAGCGAAGTGCTACCTTCGATACGGTCACTTGACCTTCTTCTGATACCCCAAAGGCAGTGTTTGCTGTTTCACTCTTCTTCTCCGCGGGATGAAGGTGGCGATGATGTGTCTTCGTACATCCTTTCACTTCACATATCATTCCGCGCTGACAAGACCGCCCCTGGTGTCCAGAACCTAAGCAACGGTAACAAAGCAGGTTCTCCTCAGCAATCTGCCATCTCTTGTCGGCGTCGGCTGCAATCCATTGTTCACATTTGACTACGAAATACCTGGCCTTGCAGAGAGGACAGTAAAAGTAATGTAGTAAAAGTAATAATATGGTAAAGTAAAGTAATATTTAAGTAAAACTGACAATAATAATTAAGTAAAGTAATAATATGGAGTAATAATAAAGTAAAAGTAATAAAGTAAAGTTAAAATATGGGTAAATACATGTAAGTAAATTTATACATTTACCTTTGTGGGTTGTTTGACCTTGCCAGTCATCTGGCTTTGCCCTTTATGGTGGAACATAAGACGCCCATTGCTTTCAACCAACATGAAGTTTCGCCTGCAAACACTGCATCGTGGAACTCTTCGTTTGTCAAGAAGCACCTTGTGACGATCACAACCCTTCTATTACACCGATTCTGCCCCTTTGTTGTATTATATCGCCACTCCACCACCTGTGCCCTATACGGTCCCTAATAACATCAAGAATNTGTCCGTCGTAACTGACTTCCCATTGAGTATTTTGCCACTTTCAGAGCAAGCGATGCATCTCCTTTGTAGTTTTCCATTTTCCTTTCTCCCATACTGTATTCCCCAATGTCCTCTTCCAGTCAGCCGACCAATGTTTTCATTAGGTCCATCTCCACCACCACCACGACCACCATTAGGTCCATCTGTATGTGAGGTGACGTAGCTCAACATTTCTGATGTTTCTAAGTGATAACTACACTGAAATTTACTTTTCTGGTAATAATTTCTACTTTTCCCACTTCTTTATTCACTTACCTTCATAATCTTCCCACCACTTCGGTCGTTTAATTCGAAAAAACGAAGGAAATTCGAAGAAAATCACGGAGAATGTTTGAAACTTGATCCAAATGCGAAAACGAGGCTATCGCGATGCGCATATGCAAGAACGGCACTCGAATTGGCTTGAGACTACATACCGCTAAAATGGTGCTCCGAGGGGGTTGACTGGAACTCGAATGTCTGGAATTCGTACATCGATGTCAAATTCTGAACTCCATTGATCGAAATGTACCGAGTACACACCGTTGTCCAAAACATTCTTGACTTACCGCACTCCCATCTCCCCAACTCCGGCAGCAACACTTTTAGAACACTTTTAAATACTGTCGTTTAGTTCACAGTTAAGACGCAGTGGCGGAAAAGTGACTTTGACGCATTAGTCAAGGCCTTAACTAGGGGTCTTATCACACTCTTATCACTGTTACACAATCCAGCCTTAATTGCTACCCCAGCGGCCCTTTCATCTTTGGGGTAGAACGGTCGAACTGGGTAAAGGGAGCATTTATAGCATGGTCATGCAACTTGGTTCCGCTAAAAGATGGTGTCAATTTTCAGAACTACTATCAGAATGTCTCTTCTTGCCCCCCCCCCCTTGGTCAATAGCCATAAGTAATGATATGGTAAAGTAAGGTACAGTAATAAATAAGTAAAAGTAACAAAGTAAAGTAATAATAAAGTAAAAGTAATAAAGTAAAGTAATAATGGTAAAGTAAAGTAAATTTATACAATTACCTTTGTGGGGTGTTTGACCTTGCCAGTCATCTTTACAGTGGAACATAAGACGCCCATTGCTTTCAACCAACAGGAAGTTTCGTCTGTATACACTGCATCGTGGAACTCTTCGTTTGTCAAGAAGCACCTTGTGGCGATCACAACTCTTTTATTACGGTTTGCTTAATACCACGAGCCTACAGCCATTCTGCCCCTTTGTGCCGCGCCACTCCACCACCTGTGCCCTATACGGTCCCTAATAACATCAGGGACATCCACCGTTACTTGTCCTCCTCTTTTTTCCATCTTTTTGAGTGGAAACTCCGTGGTCATTGTTACTGACGAAGTTAATTTTACTCAGTTTGGGATCATTTTTGGATGTGGATTCTCGCAAAAACTTGGTTTTCATCGTATTTTCCGTGTGATTGACCTTTTGAGTGACTTTTGGGAGGCTCGAAAGGAGGTTTTGGATCTTCACTCTCAATGTACAGTACTGTGGCGTAGACATTCGGCGATCGTCGAACTACGCTGGTACTCAGTGCGCATGCGGGTGTTATTACACAGTAAAAAAAGCGGTGTAACAGTTACACCAAAAACGAGTGTTCAATGAACACCGAAAACCGGAGTTACTTAGTTGCCATAACCGATTTTCGGTGTAGGGGGTTACACCGCTATTCGGTGTTGACTGAACACCGTAAACTAGTGTCCTTTCGGATGAACACTACTAGCTGGTGTCCATGAACACCGCTATTCGGTGTTGACTGAACACCGAAAACTAGTGTCCTTTCGGATGGACACTACTGGCTGGTGTCCATGAACACCGATTTTCGGTGTTGAACTTACACCGCTGAAGGGTGTAACACTCAGTGAACACTCATTTGCAGGGTTGCTTGTACACTGCCTTTTGGTGTCGATTGTACACCACTAGCAGGTGTTCATGTCTGTGTACACCCAAAGATGGTGTAGGATGAACACTGTTTTCAAGTGTTCAAAACCCCACCAGATGAGGAGCATACTGCAGAAATGCCTGGGTCCTGTTTCTACAGTATTTTGCCCTCAATTAC
>NMRB01000446.1:52549-76592 GCA_002633025.1 Notospermus geniculatus | reverse complement strand
TTGGATTTCAAGATGGCCGCCATTCTCCACCTTTATCTGCTAATAACTCAAAAACTATTGTACATATGAAGAAAATTTTGATGGCTATACCCAGGTTTTCGGGGTCGAGGAATCTGACGGTAATGGTAAAAAATTCGAAAAATGGCGGCCATATTGGATTTCAAGATGGCCGCCATTCTCTACTTTATCTGCTTATAACTCAAAAACTATTGTACATATGAAGACAATTTTGATGGCTATACCCAGGTTTTCGGGGTCGAGGAACCTGATGGTAACGGTAAAAATTCGAAAAATGGCGGCCATCTTGGATTTCAAGATGGCCGCCATTTTCTACTTTATCTGCTTATAACTCAAAAACAATTGTACACATGAAGATGATTTTGATGACTATACCCAGGTTTTTGGTGTCGAGGAATCTGATAGTAACGATAAAACATTTCTGAAAATTTCTGATTATAAAAACCAATGGCATACGATGATAAAATTGATGGCTATACCTATAGGTTTTCTGGATCTGTGAATCCGATGGTGATGACAGAATTGCCGAAAATGGTGGCCATCTTGGATTTTAAGATGACATTTCGGGTGTTTACCTAAAACGTATTACACGTATTATTCTGAGGGCCACAATAAAACTTTCGGTTTTAGTTTCAGTTTATGGTATGTTTTACTTCACATTGTAACTAGATTTATACCTTACTGTATTCCTACTGAATGCTCAATCAAGCTTTCAAATTCGCTCAATCAGTATTATAATTTGTGATGGATTGATACATGATAATATGGTCATGGTAATAAACATACAGTAGCATAGCGCCTGTATTCAGGTCTCACCACACAGGGGAAAGTAGGACATCTTAAATAGGATGCTCGTGGCTTCCAACATGTCCAATAATAACAACTTCCTAATAGCCATACAGACAAGCAGTTTGCCTCTCAGCCCGAGCAGCGGGCCGAACGCATCATTCTCCCTGCATGCCTTTACTGCCATTTTGTACATGTTGTAGCTGTCCTTATCTTCATGACCTTCAAGGAACATTATCCCCAACTTAGATGAACATTGTACTGTACATTGAGGATGTAATGTAGCGCCATTATCATACTGATGGCCATCTTCACCGTCGACACCTTCGCAACCACCATACCATCCGCTGCCACAAAAATGCCTTTTATGCTACCAAAAGACGCACCACCAATCAGTATGCACGGCTGCTGCCGACTAGGCAAGTCTTTTACAATTTCCGTGGGTGACTCGGCCTCCTGAAAGAGCAGAGAAAAATGTCTCGATGCACTACTCCCATGTACAGGACGCTGTGGCATCAAATTCGGATCTGGTCTTGGACCATCCACCAGCCTCCTGCGCGTATTTCTGGCTGCCACGGGGTCAGTTTCTTTCAGGTATCTTATGTTTGCAGATTGGATATCTGCGATGGATCAAAATGATCTGCACATAGTCGTGATGTGCCAGGATTGAATCGAAAATCCGCCCTGGTCCTCGACACTTGAGCACACCTATTTGGGGAATTGAAACACGCCAGTATTATCGTTGAGCTTTGACTTACTGCATCCCCAAGCCGTACAACGTGTACCTCCATCCTTCCTCTTCCGCTTCGACATATTACATCCAACATTTGCCCGAAAATTATGTAGAAATCCGAACTTTTTACCCGTGATATTCGCAAGCTGTCAACAATGTAAACTCCATAAACAAAATGGCGGACCTGGCCCAGCGACACAAGATAAAACGTCATCAACATGGCGGCTGATTTTTACAGCAATAGGCCTAAATCATGGGATATAAAATACGCTTAAAATACCAATGTTTGTCAAAATTAACATTCTTTCGGTCAGAGATTGTCGTTTTAATGTACAAAGTAACAGAAAAATACGAAAAGGTTGGGTTTTGAGCAGGCTGTGCTTTTCCTTTAAAGGGTTCTGGGCCTGAAGATGTACAGTTGAAATACAGATTTCATGAATGAAAAGCACATGAACATTTTTAGCTCAGCTGACCAAAGGTCAGCGGAGCTATTCATATGTATACTGAGTGGCGTCCGTCTGTCTGTCTGTCTGTCTGTCTGTAGTCCGTAAAACTGGCACGTTTCGCAACCGCAAGGCCCAGGGTCATGAAAGCCGGTGGAGTGATAGGCCCTAGGAAGGACTCGAAACAGGACCAACAGCAATAGGCCTAAATCATGGGATATAAAATACGCTTAAAATACCAATGTTTGTCAAAATTAACATTCTTTCGGTCAGAGATTGTCGTTTAAATGTACAAAGTAACAGAAAAATACGAAAAGGTTGGGTTTTGAGCAGGCTGTGCTTTTCCTTTAAAGGGTTCTGGGCCTGAAGATGTACATTCAGTTGAAATACAGATTTCATGAATGAAAAGCACATGAACATTTTTGAATGCTACAGCGCTGTAGGCCAGCCAATCATTGTTCAAGTTAATAAGGGTGGGTTGGACCGATGCCGGGAAAGCAGACATGTATTGTAAACGAAATATTTTTGCACCAACCAATCCAGGATAAAGGAACGGTAAAGATTCATGGCCAGAACCATGTCACTGACGAAGTTAAAACAACACTAGTCCAACTTTTTTCAAACAATGAACAATGTGGCGTTAAAAACTTGGGAGTCAATGGGCAAACTGTCACTGAACTACAGTAAGGTCGTGTTTAAAATTCTGCCGTGGAATTAGTGAGCACACATAAACATATTTCACACCATTGATATTGCTCCTGCAGAAGAATTGCATATTTACTGATCTGGACAGTCAAATCATGCACATCGTAGGAGGACAAGATGAATACCGCCGATTTGCAGAAGAACTATGTATCAGGTTTGAAATTCCGACGAGTACGTGAAACGTAAGGGTGTCCCACCAACCTTGAAACAGTAAGGCCCCCACCCCGCAAAATTTAACATCACAACCCGTCACCCCAAGATTACTAAAATTGTCTTGAAGGTGCACTTTTCAATATTTTCAGCCCGCGGTTGGCAAATGATCCAACATTTGCGCCACTAGCTGCCCTTGAGAGTTATCTGACGATAAATCCCAAGACAACGCGGCAGTTTCACTTGTTTCACAACCACGTCCTCCATCTTGCATCCCAGAATTCCCTATGTCAATCATGGCGTCCGAAAACGAGAACGAGGTCGAGGCAATGGCGGCAGAAGTCTTCTGCTGCTTCCCTTTCCCGGATGACTTTCCTCCGGCATTTTTAGTAGAGTTCTGAGACTTCCCGTAGGAAGACTTGAGGTATCTCTCGAGTGAGCATTTCTGCCCTCCGCAGGGGCAGACTTCTGCTTCGGCTAGTGGCTAGTGGACGACGAACTGCTTGAGTTGTTGTCTGGCATATTGCACCCAATACACCCACCACCGACAAAAATCAAGGTCACAAAAATTATCTCGACGGATTGCTGGTACAATACACTGTCCTACGGTGTCTCGATATATCTTCATCAACCTCCACAACCTCGGTGAGGGTAATCCAAAGCGAAATTAAGCTTAAAACCGTCAAAATTAGCGGCGAGTCGTCAAATCAGATTACCGGCGGGGAGATCACGTGATGTACTGACTGGCGGGAATCAGTGACGTCATCTCTTGGAATACCGTAGTGTCTTGAAGGTGCACTTTTCAAGCCCGCGGTGGCAAACGAACTCCCCAAGCCGACGCACAAAGCTGTGCCCTACTACCAAGACTTTGGGATCCGTAACAGCTCACCGACAAAAATATACGTACTAAATATACAATAATATGACTCAGTAAAATATACACACAATATTAATACGATCAAAATAGACAAATCAACCTCGTGATACGTGGAGGATATGATCAAAATAGCCGAGTCAGTCTGAACTATATTGTTGTACATTGTTAAAATCGCTGTCACTGTTCCAAGAACCAGAGGGTGAGAGGTCAAGTATCAATTCCCCCACCGACACCTAGGTGTTTCTACCTTTATTTACCTAGAAGTTTCTGCCCTAAGGCTTCATCAGGATGGTGGATCCATGACACCTACTTCACAAAAAAACAGCTGACTTAATTTATTCAGCAGACGACTTCTATATTTACATACAGGTGACTAAGGATAAGGCCAAAAAATCAAAGTTCATTCTACGTGTATGACCAAAATGCTTTCGTGCCAGGGAATTTTCCGAACTGGCACACGGTTACTTGATGTATCTATACGATACTCCTTGTAGCCCATCAGCATTTTTGGTCAGGTTGTCAGAAATGAACTCATAGGAAAGGCAGGGATATTTTTCACGGATTGCTGTGATTATATCCGAGGGAACTTTGCTAGCAGCACTGGCAAGTTTCTTGGTTCCAAGCACCATGAACTGTTTCGTGGATATTTTATGCTTCGGTAGTGACTTTCGAACAGAACCGCCATGCTACTGAAACAGCTCCTTAAGGCCAGCTTGTGAACTTTTTTTTACCAAAAATGCGAGGAACAACACCTACTAGAAGAAACGTTTTGCCACTGAAGATTTCATTTGGTTGACTGTTCGCTGCAATCACCACTAGACAAAATCAAGAGACGATGAATTCCTTTGAATGAACGGTACGTTCTCTGAATTATGCGTGCAGCATGATCTCTAGTACAGTCATTTACAAATGACCTGAAAAGGCTGAAAATAAATTTTTATTTTTATTTTTTTTCTTGACGTTTTCCGAGCGGCTGGCCCGAGGACCAAGGTATAAAAAAATGATCGCCCTACTAGAAGAAACGTTTTGCCACTGAAGATTTCATTTGGTTGACTGTTCGCTGCAATCACCACTAGACAAAATCAAGAGACGATGAATTCCTTTGAATGAACGGTACGTTCTCTGAATTATGCGTGCAGCATGATCTCTAGTACAGTCATTTACAAATGACCTGAAGTTTTCAGAGGCTTCTTAGCATATATTTCAAAGTCGTACTTCGGCCTCAACCACATGTGCTCGAAAAATGACTCGATGGAATTGGTTCGAGTCTTGCCACCATGTTTGGTGGTATGGATCTCTAGTGATGATAATTTGTATTCTCACCACCTTCAGCAACAAATCGGCCAATGGATATTGGTAATTTAGTCATAAAAGGTGGGGAATGTGGTCGATGTAACACATCATGTATGGAGTTAATTCCTTGTACCCATAACGAGAGACAAATAACTGATAAGGTGGGGAATGTGGTCGATGTAACACATCATGTATGGAGTTAATTCCTTGTACCCATAACGAGAGACAAATAACTGATAAGGTGGAGAATGTGGTCGATGTAACACATCATGTATGGAGTTAATTCCTTGTACCCATAACGAGAGACAAATAACTGATAAGGTGGGGAATGTGGTCGATGTAACACATCATGTATGGAGTTAATTCCTTGTACCCATAACGAGAGACAAATAACTGATAAGGTGGAGAATGTGGTCGATGTAACACATCATGTATGGAGTTAATTCCTTGTACCCATAACGAGAGACAAATAACTGATAACGTGGGGAATGTGGTCGATGTAACACATCATGTATGGAGTTAATTCCTCGTACCCATAACGAGAGACAAATAACTAATAAGGTGGGGAATGTGGTCGATGTAACACATCATGTTACGGAGTTAATTCCTTGTACCATAACGAGAGCAAATAACTGATAGAAACATTCAGCATGCATTTTGTTGTCTAGTACGTCTTGCTTGGTGTAAGGTTCAGAATCAACATCTGCTGCCCCTGTCTCATCCTTCACTGTTATGAGATGCATTTTATAGAAGTGACCCCAATTGCAAGCAACTGAATCCCTTTCCAACATTGGGCCTGACAACTTCAGGGCTTTTTGGACCGTTGGTGGAACTTGGAATGCAACTTTCTTTGAACTTACCACACCCCTGAAAACTGATGGGAATTGTTTTTCCATACCAGCTGGTGGCTCTGAAAGAATTGCCTGTGCATGATCATTGTTGAGTGTGATTGGTTATGGAGCACCCTTGGCATCGAAGGAGGTGCTCAAATTGACGTTTCTCGCACCTCGGAGGTTAATGTTCTCTGTGAGGGCATGAATGTTGTTTTCGATATAGGGCCTAAGTGTCCCGTTTTTCTTCTCGTTCTTCAGCCTTGCTACTTGCTGGCTTCAGACAAAATGAACTTTACCTCAAGGGCAAAGCACTTTTCCGCCACTCGACTCAATCCGTGGCTAGCATTTGGAGATCTTTTGTGCTGATGATCAACCATGCCCAATGCACGTTCGCTGTAAATGTTGTGAATTGGAGCTGATTTTGTTTGCTCAAGCATTTCTTGGCTGGGCTGCGACAAAACGCCAGTCAGGTAGCGTTCCAATTGGCGTCTCATAACCATTACAGTCCCTTGCAGCAAACTTGACATAACATCCTTCACCTGTTTCTGTTCTTTGTTTTGTGCCAAGGTGGCGATAGTTCTCTGCGGGTGTAGTTTTTCCTTTGAGATGATGATGGCAAATTATCACTTGAGAGCCAGATGTGGGATATTTGCCACATGGACACTACAAGCTCCGTGGTCTTTGATTTTCGATACGAAATCTGTTATTTCATGTTTCACTTGCTGTGACCTTCTTTTTGGATATCTGATCTCGGTTCCAATCCTGTTGGTTATTTTCTTTGTCATACTGCATACCCCTGCAGCGAGGACTACTGATATGTGTGAGTTGATCCGTTTATGGTCTCTGAGGGTGATACTTTTTTTGATGGTGAGTTCTTTCAACTGCGTAATGGTGGCTCCTCCCTGGACTATGAAGTCTATTCCTTGCATTTTTTGTATTTCAGGTCGGAATGTGTTTTCTGCGAACCATTACAGTCCCTTGCAGCAAACCTGACATAACATCCTTGACCTCTGTTTCTCTTCTTTGTTTTGTGCCAAGGTGGTGATAGTTCTCTGCGGCCCGTATGCACCAAAGTGGTTTAAAATTTGGCTTAAACCTAGACTTACTAATCGTGGATTAAGCGTGGATTAAATCATCCGAACTTGAACAAAGCACTTTTCCGCCACTCGACTCAATCCGTGGCTAGCATTTGGAGATCTTTTGTGCTGATGATCAACCATGCCCAATGCACGTTCGCTGTACTGTTGTGAATTGGAGCTGATTTTGTTTGCTCAAGCATTTCTTGGCTGGGCTGCGACAAAACGCCAGTCAGGTAGCGTTCCAATTGGCGTCTCATAACCATTACAGTCCCTTGCAGCAAACTTGACATAACATCCTTCACCTCTGTTTCTGTTCTTTGTTTTGTGCCAAGGTGGTGATAGTTCTCTGCGGGTGTAGTTTTTCTTTTGAGATGATGATGGCAAATTATAACTTGAGAGCCAGATGTGGGATATTTGCCACATGGACACTACAAGCTCCGTAGTCTTTGATTTTCGATACGAAATCTGTTATTTCATGTTTCACTTGCTGTGACCTTCTTTTTGGATATCTGATCTCGGTTCCATTCCTGTTGGTTATTTTCTCTGTCATACTGCATACCCCTGCAGCGAGGACTACTGATATGTGTGAGTTGATCCGTTTATGGTCTCTGAGGGTGATAATTTTTTTGATGGTGAGTTCTTTCAACTGCGGAATGGTGGCTCCGCCCTGGGCTATGAAGTCTATTCCTTGCATTTTTTTGTATTTCAGGTCGGAATGTGTTTTCTGCGAACCATTACAGTCCCTTGCAGCAAACCTGACATAACATCCTTGACCTCTGTTTGTCTTCTTTGTTTTGTGCCAAGGTGGTGATAGTTCTCTGCGGGTGTAGTTTTCCTTTTGAGATGATGATAGCAAATTATAACTTGAGAGCCAGATGTGGGATATTTGCCACATGGACACTACAAGCTCACCGTGGTCTTTGATTTTCGATACGAAATCTGTTATTTCATGTTTCACTTGCTGTGACCTTCTTTTTGGATATCTGATCTCGGTTCCATTCCTGTTGGTTATTTTCTTTGTCATACTGCATACCCCTGCAGCGAGGACTACTGATATGTGTGAGTTGATCCGTTTATGGTCTCTGAGGGTGATAATTTTTTTGATGGTGAGTTCTTTCAACTGCGGAATGGTGGCTCCGCCCTGGACTATGAAGTCTATTCCTTGCATTTTTTGTATTTCAGGTCGGAATGTGTTTTCTGCGAACTTTAGACCTCGTACCCTCTTGAATCCATTGCGTAGATGTGATAACAGTGCTGCGCCATCTAAAGAGAAAGTTGGAAGAGGTGGTCAGAGTTGTTTCTTGCTGTGGGATGACCATTGTCATCATACACCAGCACATAATTTGTTTTCTGTCACCTGGAATTTTGCACCACAGACTTTCTTACTTTCTGAGGAGAAGTAAAAGGATTAACCTTAATAATTAGCCGCAAACCACATCAAATTACCTATCTTTACAAGAAAGTTATGGAAGATTATCCGTGGAGATTAAAATGTGGACGTGATTGGAAAATAACGGCTACGTACACCTGTTCATTGTGGATCTTTGTGCCTAGCATTCATGATTGCCTTTCCTCTTGCAGAATTCTCATAATTATCCATTGCACGTCCAAGACCATCGTCATTAGCTGTACAGTATAATAGTGAAATACTTTATTTCAATGAAAAAAAGAAATTTACTATGAAAAAAAAGGGATGAACAAACTAAGTGACACCAATATGAAGAATATAATTATCATGATGTTATTGTATATTACTAGCAATATTTCCGTATGAATCATACAATACATACTATACATACTTAGCGCTTTCGAAGATGGTTTCCCCGAGTAAAGTTTCTGCACCATACTTGACCACCACCCAGCTGCCACCAAGCACTTTTACGATATTTTCTGGTGGCATGATACAAACCATGCCATCCAAGTCATACAAAATTACATGACGCTTGATGTCTGTGGAAGAGGAAAATAAGATTACATTTTACATCATACAACGTAATGTACAGAATAGAAAATTACCATTAGGCATTGAATTATAAAATGATACTGAGAGTGCTCTTTCATTTTCACAGCAATGATGCAATATAAAAATGTTGCCCTCGATGTCGGGAGACATAGCAATGTCCCTTGCGAGGCAAAGGGAGACATACCATCCCAGTGTGAGTGAGGGACATTTGCTATGGAAAATAAATAATAGTAACGGTACCGATAGTAATTCAAAACTTTGTTCACTGTGTTCCCCAAAACTGTACAGAAATGTAGCTCAGTTTCGCAAAATAAAAATCAAAACATTAAATAACATAAAATAGACTTCGAACGAACTTTAAAATAATATAGGCCTAATAATAAAACAAACCTGACTTCTTCTTTCTTGCAGGTCTAGAATTATTCATCATTGGAATGGTAACGTTCTTCAAAACGGTAATTGCCAAAAACTGAAATAAAAAACTTTCAACTGAAAATGTAATGCAAATTATAGGGAACGTAGTGCCAAACCAAAAACAACTATAAATCCAGAAGGAATCAAGTCAAAAACGTTTAGATCAAATAATTACCTTTAATATTTTCAGAAAATCAGTATAGAAATAATAAATGATAACAATAATGATAATGAATTTTGAATTTCCACTTACCAGTAACGGTATTGCCTCAAAGCCAAAAATAGAGTGCTCTGCAAGCGTTATAACAGTACGCTAGAACAGGTGAAACAATGAAACTGAAACCTCAAGAGATAACCACATTCATGAATTTCAGAAGACGAACTACAATCGCAATCAGAAATGACGGCCAACATCCGGTTCCAACAGGCCTAAAACAAATGTAAAGCAATCATCAGGCCCAAAGCCAGCACCGCCCATTTCCTTCAGACACTTCAAAATTTAAAACAAATTATGACACTAAGTTTGTAATGTATATTTTTATTTCAGAAAGACCTTCTTTACCTGGTGGAAAACGATTGTGTCTCGAAGAATTTGGTCTGTCATGGCTTCGGGGTAACCACTCTCATTTACCAGTAGCCTTGCTTCGGTGAGAAATTCCATAAAGTTCTGTTGGGCGTGACGTAATTTGTGACTGGCTTGAGGGTTAACGTATTCCTACTCCAGTACTTTCAAAGTGATTTAGACTGTTCGTCCGTAAAACCCCCAGAGTTGTGTAAGTCTATGCCACGTTCTCCTGTTCAGATGAGAAGATGTTTGCACTTTACCTGTTCATTTTCGTCTTTCAAGGGTCCACTGATTATTGTTTCAATTCGTTGCTTCCATTTCTTATAATGACAATGGAATTCAGAGCCAGAATCCCGTGATATCGAAGGTCCTTCGTTGAGCGCCGCCAATGCTGCAGCCATGTTGGAATGATACGCCTCCCGAATGAATGCTGTCTGTAAGAGTCACTAAGAAAAACAGCTGAAAAGTCACTTTTCACAGAATATTTGATTCCGTCAATTCTGACACCGTGTGTAATTATGTCATTGAATGAATGTGACTTAAGAAGATGATTGTCCATGGACCCATTCTGTTTTATTTCTTGAATTTATGTGACATGATGAACTGTAGGTGTTGTCGTATTGAGGACTCTGATGTTACTGGAGTTTCCTAGTCAGAGCTACGTCATAATCACATGCAGCCTAGTGCAGGTAGGTAACCCATTCTGCTTTTCTCACGCACTGAGAAAAGCATCAAAATAATGGGGGAGGGGAAATATAATATGTCATAATTTCAAAACTTTTTAACCCAGATAAATATTAACCACGCATTTTGTTGGTAATGGTGCTTGCTTTATAATGATATGACTTAGATCCTGATTGGATGAATATGTAGGTCAGTAGAGGTAAAAAGTTCACGAAAATTCGCAAATTTAGCATTTTTCGTATAAGAGTGAGAATTCCTCAGATTTTCCATTGGGGCTGCCATCTGGAAAGTGGCGATCGCTCCTGATTGCAAGGGAAAAGTGAAGAAAAACTCATCTATTCTTAAAAATTAAATTCTTACAATTTAATTTCAAAATCTGAAAAGACAAAACGATTTTGGAACATTTACATGTAGCAAATTAAAGTTATCACAAACCCACTCATCATTCAGTTGCTCATCACAGCAGGAATATCTACTGGAGTGGTTTTCCTTTCTTAATTAAAAAAAATATTGTGAGTTTTCACCTGCATTGCCAAGATGCCTGCTAAGAAGACTGTTCATGTTGTCGAACATATACCAGCTGAATCTTTTTAAAGCCGATAATGATTTAGTGCCGAAAACTGCGGCGAAAACTCATTTTGGACCAAATATAATGGTCACTTAAAGGGACTATAGGCCCACGTGAACCAACAACTTGGCAAGCACTAACAATAACATCTACAGAGAGGGGAATGAGTGAAGCCTAGTGGAGGAGGCGGGGTCCATGGTAAAACCGTTGAGAAAGACACTATCACTGTCAGTCCTCATTTGATCAACCTTTATGTGAAATCTAAATAAAGTTCCTGGAGGGATTGAGACTTTTTTACTAGTGGGATGGTAAGAGTTAACAACTCCCCACTCTGCAGACGCAAGGCTGACTATATGGCCTATATACCAAACCCCACCTGCAAAGGCAACTGCCACATGTTCACCAGCAGTCTTAAAGGAGCTGGACGTCCAAATTGTAAACACTCACTCACTGGTTCTCTATCCACGCGACGCCTGCGGTGCTGCCACCTATTGTCGGTGATTTGTACTGACGTGAATGTCGTGAGTGAGTTGCATTGGACCGGGCACCCGAGTCTAACGATCACGGGGCGCTACTGGTGCTGCCACCTTCACGAAGGAATAAAACTAGTTTGCTGGCCACTGTTTGTGATATTGATGTCTGGGAGGCATTGGCTGCTGTTATAACTGGTGTTGAAGTTGACTGGTGTGCGGGTGTGGAAGTTTTAGTTCACTGGCGTGCTGGCGTTGAAGTCGACTGGCGTGCTGGCATTGAAGTTGACTGGCGGCTGGCGTTGAAGTTGACTGGCGTGCTGGCATTGAAGTTGACTGGCATACTGGTGTGGAACTGGAAGTGGACTGGCATGCTGGCATTGAAGTCGACTGGCGAGCTGGTGTGGGTGTTGACTGGCGTGCTGGTGTTGCAAAGCTAGGAGGCCTGATTACAGGAGCATCTGTCAAGACCATCCCTCCCTTCTTTCTCTTTGCAACCAGGAATTCTCGGCAATGGTCATCATCATCATCATCACCATCACCATCATTGTCATCGTCCTCATCATTATTTTCCTCAAGATCGGGGAATTTCGGGTTTGGCTTGGAAGAAACATGCATTCATTGGTTGTGATGTTCAGCGAGGTTTCCACGAATTAGAAATGCACTATTACCTGTAACCATTTATCCTCCCTTTACTAACTGGTTACGTTGCAAAACATAGTACTGAGGTAATCGTAGCTGATAACTATCTGAATTATATATATATACTGTTTATTTGAAAAGAGAAAAGTACAACAGAAGTCAAAGGAGGGCCAAAGCAGAGCTTACTGGCCCTCTTAGCTAGTAACATAGAAATATAGGCTATCAGAATTATCGAAGCAAAAAAAACATTTTATAGTCTGGTTCAACCTAGAGGTTGACCGTTGGAATGCAGTTTGTGGTTAGAGTGTGACAAGAGTGACATAATTACGGTTACATGTTATGGCGTAATGAATCAGATGACTGTGCCGAATAATAAAAATGTGGTTTTCATTACATAAGGGTCACACGTGAACAAAATCTTGTGGTCAAAATTGAATGTTCCATTTCCTCACTTGGCATTCCAATGGTCCACCTCTAGGTTGAACCAGACTTTAATGGATGCAATCCTTGAATTGTGCAAGTTGATGCCTATGAGGTAAATGATTGACAAACATTGCACATACTCAAGAATATATGAATTATACAACTTACATGAGTTGTTGTTCTGCCCAGATGAACGCTTCTTCCTCATTTCTTCTTTCCTTTCTGTTAATGTACTGGTTCTTTGCCTGTTGTCAGATTCTGTATATATATACAATATCCTGGTCCTTGCAGACTATTTGGCAAAATGTCATGTTCTTCTCTACTCTTATGAAAGAATCCAACAAAACTGCCACTCTCAAAAAGTCGTACCAACATAACAGATTCTGTCTTTACACTCAGGGCATAAAATACTCCCTGTGTCACATTGGGATAAGCACTAATATTCAAAAGTGTTTTTCCCGTCAATAAAGAGATGTGTTACAACCAGAAATAAAATCTGTATCAATAAGGATCTTTTCTGTATCATAAACAAGATCCATTAATCGTCCAATTTTGTCCAGTTCAGCAGGATAGGCTGTAAAAGAGAGTAGAGAATTTGCATAATAGCCACAGAACTGGTAATTTCTCAAGAAACTTCAAGGTTCTGTGTTGTAAATTAACATGGTTCCTGTAGCAATCATTAGTTCTCATTTGTCTGTTTAATGCCGAAACTTTCAGCTGAATCAGCATCCATAATCGAACGTGATGAACAGCTGGTTGGCAATTTATTTAGACCAAGAAAATTATGATGTAAAGTAGCTTGAAAGTGAAAATATCAGAATTCCTCAAACCTTACATTGACCTGAGTAAAAGTGTAGGCTACATAGTGCAGTTGTGTGGAAGTTAACTTCCCCACAACAGTATAAAGTTATGAGGCATGGCAAAGAATCGCAAAAGAAACACGTTTACATTGTTCAGTAGTATGGAAGTTGACTTCCTCACGAAGGAAGAGCAAAAAGGAATTGAAGGAGATACGTTTTTTGTCGTGCAGTTGCTTGGTAGTTAATTTCCCCACAACACTGAAGCTGACACATTCGCCAGTGTGATTGCCATTTAGCGAACTTCTTTGGCACTTTGCCATCAAACTTTGAGCAGTTGCAAGCATTTTTGGAGTATGCATATTGCGCTCGGTTGAGATTACGTAATTGCTTGTATTTCATCACTCGATCATCATTGGTCATGGCCGCCCAATTTGCTGCGTAGTGCGGAATTTTGTTACCGACTTTCCTAATTCGTAATTTCCTTTGCCTCGAAGCATGCATCTTCCGTCCTCCCGATGCCTCACTACACAATTCAGCTTTGCAGTCAATTCAGGGAGCTTGCAGGGTTTCCAATTGAGAGAGAGTTTGAGAATATATTGTTCATTGATTCTGAATTAGAAGAATATGGAAAAGGTAGAATATGCCGATTTTCAAGTCGATGGAGGAGAAAGTTGTCACGGAGCTTTGGAATTAGGTTTCAGAAATACTCACTGAAGATATTCGGCACCGTATTCTTGAAATTAAGGACTTTCGTCTTGAAATTAAATTTGTCATTCGCGGCAATCATTGCATTCTTACGTTTGCTGTCAATTGTCAAATCCATTCTCCTCCTGGTGACCAGAGCATATCACAGGCGTAGCACACCGAAAACGTTGACGCATTGCTTGGTAAGGGCTTTCTCTTCATCCTATTCTTTGATAACAATGGATACCAATGTTCCAACGACATGCATAATTAACGTTTTTCTGTAATTGGGAAAAGAACGAGTGGTTCGTCTTTTAGGCCTACTCCCCGCCCCAGTGTAAATACATGTGGCCATTGAAAATTGGCGGTCCTTGTTGAACGACGAACAAGTTTTGCATTTTTGAAAACCGTAGTTGTGACGTAACATCATGGTCTGAGACTGATCGACTGAATGGCTCCTCTGTGCCACCAGAACGGTAGTAGTCTCACACGGTAGATACCATATGACTAGGCAATGTTGAGACGCATTAATGAAGATGTCCTGCTTTTCTTTTGAGGAACATTACTTACTGATAGAATCAATGTTTTCCTCACCCCTTGATTCACTTCTGCTGCCCTGTTGACCTTGGTTGGCGTATGTGTTACTGGTGTTCGGGGCAAAATACGTCTTTCAATGATGCCATCTCCAGCCTGTGTCTTCACCGTACGAACAGCTGATCCCATGTTTGTGTAGCCAGACTCATGACCATAATCTGATATTATCCTGACCTGTACTTTGCTCCACATTTTCTTCCAATATCTTTGGCCTAAAAATATAAATTNTCGAGTCTCTCTCTCTCACGGTACAGGGTTATCATATGTATCAGCGTGTGTCAATGTACGTATCTCCGTGGTTGAGTGAACGAGTGAGTCTGATCTACAAACAAAAGACGCAAAATTTCACCAGAATGCCAACGGGCAGTAAATCGACAGTCCAATACGGTGAAAGTCGGATTTCAACTTACATAATTATGGCCCAACTAACTCCTTAATCGTTATCTAACGTATCTAAGATCGACTTTTCGGGCATCAATATCCACGCGACTTGTCTAACGAATGTTTCTCTGGCATGTGCGAGTGACGTCACGTCACGGCCGTGGGGCTCCACAAGCGCAAGTTCATCAAGTTCATTAACAATATTCGTGAATCAGCATTACAAGTTTCATCAACCAGCAAGTCTGAGAAGGCATGATCTGGTGGCATGCACCAAACGTCTAGTAGTACTAGGGACTACACAACTGGAAAACAAGTTGCCAATACATTTATAGGGTCTTAAGCCAACCGTTTAAAAGTTAGCTGTACATCACTTTCCAAGTCCCTGTACAATGCTCTGATTTTGCTCCAATGATAAAGCCAGTACCCAAAATTCAAACGGCTGTATCTTCTAAACGCACCAGTTGCGGAACTTAAGAATTGGGTTTTTGTGGTCAGAGGGGTGCAACCTAACCCACAAACCCCAAAAAGTTTTTGTACTCGAAATGCTGATTAAACCTCTCTGGGCTCCCTGACTAATAGCCAAGGTTCGCGAACTGTTCAGGAGATAAAGATATCTGTTGAAGCAAGTGAAGGGTCACTTGAACATTAGTCATGTTAGTGGTTCTGTGGAACTATCTCAGGATCTACAGAACTTTACGCAGTTCATAGCTCTTGTTCGGAGACTACATGTACGCAAGCTTTGGTACATGTAGTACATGTAATGCGATAGGGGCTCATGTCTCCATTTAGTTGAGCATGAAAACAGTCACCTCACCAACCATTGGCAGGTGTTCCAACTGATGCTGGCTCATCAACTTGAGCAAGGTTTTTCTTAGCTAAAAGAAATTGAAATTGAATGAAATTGTGAAGATCACAACAGTCGAGTAGATATAGGGGCGATGTACTACAGGTGGCGTTACCTGAAAAATGAATATTAACGTAAAATATGAACAAAATGTTATGATGAAATGTGGAATGATGCCAAATGAAAGAGTTGAATGCACAGTGCACACGTCATTTAATACCATTGGCTAGTTCTCTTCACATGCTTAACGAACAGCTTTTTAAAGTTTTTTTATCGGCCCCGACTTCCTCTAATGCAGTAAAGATACGATCTGAAAAATATTTTTCACATCACTGCCCATCCACTGCCAGTAGATAAGCAGTACGAAATGAGGACAGCTTTCTGTCCGCATCCTTTGCGAGATTGTTGATGCTTGTGTCTATACGAGGCTGAGTGTTTTTTTCTGATCCGGATCATCAGGACCACCACCTTCACCACTGACAGTGGAATTTGCACTGGGGTTCTACAGGACCTCAAAATTAATGGCCAACTAGTGGACATCACCGGACAATAGCCTGAAATGATTTGAAACTTATTGAAGCCTGACGAATACTGCCAGGAAGAAACAACTGAAGTCAATGTCTAACTTGTATTACTATTATTAAAAGCTTTTTTGGATCCTGAAAATTCAACCAAAAGGCTGAAAAAATCGCTATGAATATAAACAGTCACTGACTCTGACTGAGCACTGAGAAGATGTAGTCTTTTTGGTACATGGTGAATTCCTTGGCGTACTAGATCCGTGTGCTCCTGTGTAGAATGCAGCCGATGGAATTGGGTCCCCGAAATTGTCCCATAGTTTTGTCGAATCGCTCGTTTGTAGAACCTCGATTTCCTTGAAGAGCAATGTCCGTAGATGCGAAAGCATCCATTCGTTTGAACCATGGGATCGTGCGACCGGCTGGGGTGTGCTTTCGGGAATTTTGTCGAGAATGAGTGGCAGTAAGAGTTCCCCGTGTTCTTCGTCAGATTTCCCCAGAGATTTCTATCCTCTGATCTAAGATTCTAGTTTGTCGTAGGGTTCTGATATCATGTACGGATGTAGCAGGGCAGACCCGACATGACTCGGATGTAGGCGTTGATGATCTTATGGGTCTCACCGAAACGTTTCTCAAGTACGTTTCTCACTTGTACATGTAGTTCTCATTGGAAGGGGAAATGCCCTCTATTGCCTTGCCCAAAGACTTTCCTTAAATGAACCTTCCTTTGTGCAGGAATCGTATCCAGCCAAGTTGTGGTGGAAACTAGAAGAAGGGAGAAGGCAGGGCAAGTTTGTAAGGTCCCATCCCCAAAACAGCTTTCTGTAGGTCAGAATATAGCCGCGGTAAGCCATCATACTCCACTGAACAAGCCAGCACATCCTATGTTTTCTTTTCCCAATTTATTGACCTCTACAGCACACGGTTCCAAGATTCATTGGGTGATTGCCTAAAGACTTTCCTTAAATGAACCTTCCTTTGCGCAGGAATCGTATCCAGCCAAGCTGTGGTCGAAACTAGAAGAAGGGAGAAGGCAGGACAAGTTTGTAAGGCCCCATCCCAAAAACAGCTTTCTGTAGGTCAGAGTTGCGCCTCAGACTCTACTGAACAGGCCAGCACATCCTATGTTTTCTTTTCCCAATTTATTGACCTCTAAAGCACACCGTTCCAAGATTCATTTCCCTTCTTTGCTCTCACCCTTTTTGCAGTTGTATTCTTGCTGCAACCTTTCTTGTGAGGTGGCAGGAGTGATAATAGGAAACACGCCATATTTCATATCAATACCTCAGACGACTTTGGGCCTGACGTGAGGCGTGTGGGTGTACGCCTGAAAGAAGGTGACCCGGTCCGGCATGAACGCCATGTGCAACAGGGGAGCGCCCGACGTCGATCGGCCGAGAGTCCAGATTGCTCTTGAAATTACCGCACGACTTTAATGACAAAGCGGGAATGTGGCCTCTTCGGCCGACGACCGACTGGAGTGATTCTCTGCTCCATAAAAGGCTGGCATTTGGAGCCGTCAGATAGTATGCCGTATGTACGGACACGTTAGCAATAAATTGACAATGAATAGGGCCCGCAAGTCGTTTGGATTGGGATCCTTCTGGCCGAATTTCATGGCCAGACAGGCGACACGTACGTGGTCGTCGAGGTGCTGTTCCTTCGTGCAGCACTTCGTCTATGAGACCGAGAAAAAAGTCCTGGTCCTCCTTGACTACATTCACGCACGTCGGGTCGGACAGAGTGCATTTTTTTTACCGTGGGACGGGCCATGTCTTCACCAGGTATATCGGAAAGTTTGTCTCTCTTTAATGGAATCAGCCATCATGGTTTTGCAGGACTGCATTTCTGTGTGCGCGTATAAAATCGCTGCTAGCCGTTCGGCGCATGTCCAAATTTGGCAGGATGGGCAACACTCTGTGCCATCCTCGCGCGTCCACTAGGTGCACACCATGTGCATGTTTCACAAAGACCGCGTGATCGGAATTGAGTTGCGACAACACTACGTAATTTGTGAAACAATGGTACGGGCGAATGTTCTGTCGACCTCATATACACGTAGTCCATAGGCATTTTAATGCCGGACACATCGTACATTTCTACGACAATCCCGTCGATGTTAAAATCTAGGCGTAATTGTTCCAGGGCGTTGGCACGGACGAATACTGAATTCATCAGATAATTCTGGCCCCAGTAATTTGAGAAGTGCCGTGGTGTTTGCCGCACCTGCCAGTGATAGTTCTCGCCTTTCTATTGGTTCACGTGGGCCTATAGTCCCTTTAGTGACCATTATATTTGGTCCAAAATGAGCTTTCGACACACTTTTCGGCACTAAATCATTATCGGCTTTCAAAACATTCAGCTGGTATATGTTACTTTTTATGCCTAGTAGTGTCCGGGCTAATAATAAAACCGATTAGTTTGCGATTAATATGTTTTTTCGGGCATTTTGTGGTTTTCTACCAATTTCATAATTAAGAAATGAATCCGATTGGTTAAAATCCATGCGGGGTTTACATAGGCCAGCTATTACCGACGGAGTCCGAAAGTGGAACGGAGGCTGATGAGCACACATTCAATCTCGGGCTCACGGGCGGACGAGCAAATACCTATACGATGGTTTGTGTAATTAGTTCGACCTCGATGTGGCGCCGAGGTTGAGAAGCACGTGGATTTATATTTAGAAGTGGTTTGAGGTCAGTCTCTATCTTTAGCCATGGTGCATTATGAGCGTTTTCATTACGACGAGCCGTGGATTATCACTCACCCTTTTTGTACGAGTACTGGGTTGGGCTTGTTTTGTTTCATCATGATGGAGAGGGAGGGTTGATTTACTTTTTTCGTCGGTGTGTTGGCCTGAATTGAATGCACTTTGCGCAGGCTATGACAACTTCTGTCCATTGGACTGTTTTATAGTGTAGCAGTAGGCCTATCAGGTTGAGCACTTACTTCGTGCTCTTGTATCGAAGGCAGTTTTGTGTGTTTGTGCGAACATTCTTTATTTCAAACTCTTTCCACGTGAACCATTTACGCCGCCAGGCTTGTTTCTTTGTTTATTTTCTCTCCAGCCGAACTGACGTCGTAATGGGCATTGGCCAAAAGGTCTACCAGGTAGTTTTTAGCAGACGATATCGTGTCCAGTATTACTCGATACATGGTGGCGGGTTACAGATGGTAAATAAATATACTGTAAAATGTTAATGTGGGGTACGGAAATTTGGTGTTCTTATTAGAGAGGTGTCCTCCTAGCAGAGGTGGCTGTTGCGGGAGGTTCATTAACCGTCAAAGGTCAGCAGAGCTAGTAGAATACGTATTCAGTGGCATTACGTGTCAGTCCGTCACTCCTTCCGTCAAACTATGCCCGACGAGATTTCAAATTTCTGAAGGTAGCCCTGGGTGAACTCATCGGAAACAAAAAAATAGCGGGATGTGACACATCTCCAGGGGGCGTTTCCCGTAAAATGAAATATGGCGATATCTCAGGCCCTATGATATATTTGCATACAAAAGTGATAGGAAAGATAGGTTTATATTTTCTACATCAGTTATTAATGTTGAAACACTTACGGAAACATTGGGCATTTTCACAAGAGGCCGGACATATATAGTCGGCGACTTCCCTGACCTTCTGCAACCAATTTCGTCCTTGATAGTTGCTGGGGTGCAGTTTGCATTGGTCAGTGCCTGTAGTTTGCGATCTGGACTTGTAGTGAAAAGTTCGAAATCAGTACCTCCCAAGGCTGGGTAAATTTCACGTATTTTGTCCACGAACATGGAACATGTTAAATCCAATGGGAATGAAGTACCACTTCTTCCACTTCTTGTGATGGCGTCATCTTTACGATGTCCTGAAAAAAATGAAGATGTTTCTAAAAGATAATGATATGCATCGCAGGAGGAACGTAAATTTTAGCAGAGAGACAGCAGAATAGACGAAAATTGGTAATAACCAAAACATATATGCGACTTCACATGATGCACATTATAAAGGTCATATAGAGGGAGCCACATTGCACATTTCAGCGCTCTCGGTCAAGTCGTTCCTGAGTTATTCATAGGATATCGTGTGACGGTGTGATGTTATCAGGTGCACCCTCTATTGAGTGCCCGGTGGGGCATCCTATAACAGAAAAATCTGTTATAGGATGCCCCGGGGGCATTTAGTTTTACTAAGACATGATTTTAAATGCACCCCCGGTCACTCGATTACAGCCTTGTTTTGTTATACACGTTTCCTATAATTGTGCTGCCCCCTTTTAATAGATATGGAATCAACAGGAAGTGACGTAAATGGAGGATTTGCTGCTGCTGATCAGGATCATGGACGTAGGGCCTAGGCCTTTTCATACACGACCTACCGTCGGTAGCCGTGTAGGCCTGCGCAAATTTTGGAGCAGCAGATTCATCACGTAGCATCCTTTCTTGAATTTGAAGGCGGGACTAAAACCTGGCATTTGAACTTGATTACACCCAGTTGACGCAAGACACAGTGCATTGGCAACACAGTGAAGGAAGTTCGGCAGACCATAAGAATGCATAGCAATGAGGATGGGCGTGCTGTGAATATGAGGCGCCATGTGGGAATTTAATTGTTTACCAAAATTATTTGAAATAATATCATTGTTTCAAACCATAAATGTACGTATTTTGACTTATTTCATCCAATAAAAGTATAAACAAAACCATGGAATTATTTTTCAAACCATGAATTAGACTAAACATATGGTTTCATTCCATGAAACTTAGACAAATTCATGGTTTTGAAAACATACCTTGCTTTCAAACCATAACAAAATCATTTCAAACCATGAAGTTCATGCAAATTCATGGTTTGCAAATCACGAAAAATCGGCAAATATCTTGGTTTTCAAACCATGAATATCAAATCCTCATGGATTGTAAACAATGAACATTGCAAAAATCATGGTTTGCAAACCATGATAATCCACAAAAGCATGGTTTTCGATCCCATGATTACAGCAAAACTCATGGTTTACAAACCATGGAAATAGTCAAATCCATGGTATGCGTATAATTGTATGCGCAGTGGAACAATGGACTGATCCTCTGCCCGCTGTCTACTGGTCGAGTGCAGCGGAACAGAACGAAAACGAGGGCAGAGTAGTCTATGTTCCACTGCGCATACAATTATACGCATAGCATGGATGTGGCGATTTCCATGGTTTGCAAACCATGTGTTTTGCACTAATCATGATTTCCCAAACCATGCTTTTGCGGATTAACATGGTTTGCAAAGCATGATTTTTGCAATTTGCAATGTTTACAATCCATGATGCGTTCACATTATTACGGTTTGAAAACAAATAATTTTGCCGATTTTATGGTTTTGTATATCATTCTCATGGTTTGCAAACCATGAAATTGCATGAACTTCATGGTTTGAAAGTAAGTTATGTTTTCAAAACCATGAATTTGTGAAAGTTTCATGGGAATGAAACCATGTTTGGTATAAATTCTGGTTTGAATAATAATTTCATGGTTTTATGTATAACTTTATTAGATGAAATAAGTCAAAATACGTACATTTATGGTTTGAAACAATGACATTATTTCCAAACAATTTTGGAAACAATTAAATTCCCACATGGCGCCTCATACTGTGAATGATACGCAGGAATGAAATGTAAATATTTCTGCTATGTTGTCCTCCCGGAATTGATTGGTGTCAGTAGTTGCTGCCAGGTGCACTGTATCTGTCCGATTGGTATTTGGGCATGGGTCACGTTGTCGAGTTCCAGTAGGGACTCTGTTGTCGCTTTCAGGTGCAGTGTTTGTACTTGCATTTTGTATTGCCTGTTGACGCCGTGAAATCCGTTGGTTTTCTGCCCTTGGTGTATCACGTTGGAAGGAGTGATGCCTTATTAGCCGAGGCACGGTTGCAGTTGCAATGGAGGTACACACTGTAAATAAACAGAAAATGAAATGTAAGACATGTGAACTGTGTAAACTAAGGATAATACAACATGCAGTGTTGTAGTAAAGGGGAGGTTGATTCTTTCAGATTGTTTGCTACTGGTACATAATTGACACAATAAATTTAGTTGTCCTCTTTGCTTAGATTGTCGGTGTTGTCATCGTCTCCTGGTTTTGGGCTGCAAATTTTGTCAGGTTCTCCATCGGCATCCTTCTTAGCATCATCATTTTGAATGGTGTCAATGTTGGACAATATGGTGTCGTCTAATTCAATGTCGTCAAAGAGTGGGTCCATCTTCTGGGGAGGCACACTCAGTGAGGATATATATGACGTTGTAGTAAACATCAGTGACCTTACAGATCAGAATAGGAGAAGGGACTTGGGAGAAATTGACAACAGGGTTGACCATGGAACTGGGGATGGACAAGCAACTGGAGGAGAGCCTTTTATACCCCTGTTGCTGGTATGAATAAACACACATGATGAAAGTCCGAGAAATGAATGAACACACATGATGAAAGTCCGAAATGAAAACACAAAATGGAAGTCCACGAAATGAAAACACAACATGAAAGTCCACAAAATGAAAACACAAAATGAAAGTCCACACATTGTCCGATGGCATTGAGCCATGTTCATGATGAAGCACACACAGCATAACCAGCGTCATCACGACGTAAAGCGGTCATGCCATATAGAGATGTCAATGAGGCAAAATAATTCCATAGTCCATGGGTTGATGGTTACCACCAGATACGAGAGTCCCGAAGAATAAAAATTGCACAGTCCTATTCAGTCCAGGTCGAATTCCGAGTGAAGTATGGATTAAAACAATAACGTCCGAATTATGACTTAAAAGCGCCAGAATTTTCAATCTGTACCACCGCCTCGAGGGTGGGTCGATCCAGTGAAGCATTCAACATTTGTCGAAGAATCTCGTTCCGCTCCCGCAGCACCTCTGCCTGCTCCCGCATGACGACAGTTAATTGTTCTAACAATTCGTTACGTTCCGTGTCGACATCGAACATATGCTCCCACCGCATTTCATCATCCTCCAGTGACTCAACAACTTGGTCGAATTTAGCCTCCATCCTCTTACAGGTCGCCTGTAACTGGAGCACTCTCCCCAACATGTCTCTACTATGCCCATAAGGTAGGTAGGTGGGCTCGTGAAGTCGAACATGGCCATCTTTGACAGGTGACCGCAAGGTAACCTTGGTGTCCATGTCATGGATGACTCGTTCCATGTCAATATCCGAATAGATTTTCTTCCATTGCTTACCCGGCGTGACCGGATGTGGGCACGTGAACGCCGATGTTGCTGGCGGGCTGACCTCTCTTGACGGCACCGGGCGTGGTGACGGCATCTCGTATGCCAATTCTTCGGCGTGTTCAGGCTCGCTCTCCTCCACCAATGGTCGGATATACTGTCTAACTGAGGCGGCGTTCAACTCTTTCTTTGTTCCCTTCACGTTCTTAGCGAACTTTTTCTCAGCGAACGTCTTGCTATGCTGCAGCTTAAAGTGGCGTTGGGCTGCAGCGCAACTTTTAAATCGCTCACCATCCAGCACACAAACGAAGGGACATTCCTTCGGCTGGAGATGGTCATCCAACACATGTTGGATCAATACATCTGGCATG
>NMRB01000446.1:19284-50013 GCA_002633025.1 Notospermus geniculatus | reverse complement strand
ACCAATTTTGTCATTTTTTGACCCCCCTATGGACAGTGAAAAATTTTAATCAAAATCCACGAAACTTCGTACACAGCCACTGTAGGGTATTGCCATCTACCGCTGCTATCGGCAACGAAAGCAAGTCGTCTGCATTTCAAGATACGGAGGCCCAAAAAGTGCAGTTTTCGATGATTTTGCCATTTCCCCACTATGAATGCATTACAATGCATTAGAAATCTTCAACCCCCGGGTGGACGTGGGTAAATTATCACCAATGCATCTGAAATTTGGCATAGTGAAGCTTTATTCCGGTATCTAACTGATAAAATATCGGCAAGAGACGCAGTGATCACCACTGCCTTGTTATCACGATGAAAAACGATTCCCAATGGTATATTCCATGTAGTGTGTAGTTATCAGGACTGCCACTAGGTGTGCTTCAATGTCACAAATTTCTGGGGATGCTTCCTGCAAAGCAAGCATCTTGTCAAATGTATCTGGTTTTGAACAGTCGGCAACACCAGCTCTTCTCTTGCGGCCTACTTTATCATCCCCTTGGAACTCTTTTCCCCTAAGAGAATCTTCAAGACACGAGACTTCAGTAAATTCGAAAGTGTTTAGTGTTTGCTTTCCTCGTCTCGCGCGACTACTCTTTCTTGAAGGACTTGGGGGAAGAAGAACTACTACCGGTACTTCCAGCACTTTCGGATCTGCTGAACCCCCTCTGGTATGTCTCGTTTACCTTCAATTTAGCTGCCTCCAGTCCCGTGCCCCTTGCCACCTCAGTTCTGGCCACGTGGCGCAGGCGGGGACCCTTGTCTTCAGCATCTACCGCCACTTCCATGTATTTGACGTCTTCCATGGGCAAAGTAACGTTTCGCAACATCAGCAGCTCATTGGCCTTGAGGTACGGGTAATAGGCCTCATCGATCTCACTCCTGTCTTCTAAATGCAGCTTTCCATTGTTTATTTCAAATTTCTCACAAGCTTTCTGAAGGAGATCGTCGTATGAAGTGGCCACCACAGTTTTCTTGGCACCCACAAATTGTATCTTTAATGGAAGGCTTTTTACCGCCGCCATCTCCATGATCTCCACGATCTCTTCCCTCTCCACGGGGGCCGCCATAAAGGGCGGCGCACACGAGTGACTAAATCTGGGCGACCGCCGACGAGACTGGTGGTGCGACTAGACATCAGCCAATCAGAAGCGCCAAATCTTGTCGCTTTGGCGGTCGGGAGCCAAGTCGGCCGACAAATCGGTCAAAATTGTCGCTCGTGTGCGCCGCCCTTACGCTGACTTGCCAGCTATTTTCCGCCTGATGTTTTCTTTCTATTCTAATTCATATGCAAGTGACACCTCTAATGGATACTGGGAACTCGGGCATTTCTTAAAGCCCTCAACCAATGCACTTTCATCATTATACCCCAAGCTCTCCTTTGGCGCTGCCAAAATGGCAGTGCTGTCGAACCTTACAAGGCATGTGTGATCATAATCCTCTGTATCTCTGGTGATGTGGATCATGGCTGGACCTGGTATAAGCAAGCTTTTATCTGTTTTGGCATCAATGAACACAGGATGCCAAAAAACCCAGTGAAAATCACATAACACTGACGAAAGTCAAAAGTCGGATCCACGTATACCTATGACACCGCTGGCTGGGGCCTCTGCTGAAACTGAGAAACTTTGCGTTCACGCAAATCTATTGTTTGGCTGCACATGCCCTATTGTTCACTGACTGCCGTGAACGCAAAGTTGCGAAGGCTTCATGTATGTGGCCCCTGTTCAACTGACACCACGGCAAATAGCATCGTGTTGACTAACACTGATACCCAAGATATTGAGAACATCCAGAGTGGAGTGTTCACTTCTTGCCGGATAACTTCACCAGCAATGACATCACTTTTCGTACCGGTAGCATTGGTGTTTCATCGTTGATGTCAAGAAACACTTTTTGAATAAAGGTCAGAGTGTTCATGATCTTCTTGTGGTAAACCATGTTGAAGATATAGTAAGTTGAGATCAAACACTTAACCGCCTGTGTCAAGTTGAGTGGGTTGCAAATAACAATATTCTCCGCCATGACTTGGTAATCAATGTCATCTTCCGTCAGACAGGCTGATACCGGTACGTCATCAGATCCGGAAAACGTAATTATAGGCGTCACGTGATCTTTCGGCAACTGAAATGTAAATGCCAATACAAATTTAGCCCATTGCAGATACTCTCTTTTACACATTAAGAGGTCAGTCCTGGAAAACTACCGACGGTGTGCATGAATTATGATTGACCCTTGCTCTTCAAGCCAGGAACAAACTGACTGGTAACTTCCACTTGGTGATGCAGTTCCACGAACAGTTGTAGCAAATTTACTTCCTGACACTTGGTAAGACAGTAAGTTCTCACTAAAGGAAAATGGACCGATGTAACTGAATGCCCCAGTGTACTGAACCTGCTCAACAGATTTTGCTAGACAATAGACCTTCTTTTCTCGGCAATCAGACAATTGAACTTGTATTAAGCTCTCGGATAGACAGTGGCAGCACCAAGATCAAACACAATCTGTATTACGGGTTCAAACTCTATTGCTGGAGTAGTGTCTGAACCAGTTGTGAACGGCAGCACCCTCTCTAGTGTAATAAGGAATTCTTCATCAGCAATCGGGGTCTCATATCTGGTCGCTACATTATTTGCGGGAGTGACAGCTTTCAATGTCCAATGGAGACCAAGAATTTTGATCAAATCAAGAGACCAAAAATTCAAAATGTTTAATTTTCGGTCGCGAAGGCCGGTTGGTTTTGTAACTAGTCGATCGATAAGAAACAATGCGACGCCACAATATAAATAGGCGATTTAGTCGCTTCCGAAAGTCGTCTTTCGTTTGCGAAAAGTTCACTGAAATCGCCGCGAGTGACCTTGCACCAGATGGATGCCTGCGGCCTCGTGGTCGCCAGTCTCGTTGGTAGTTGCAAGATTTTGGTGTCAGGTGTGCGCCATCCATTAGGCTACATATAACACAAAAGAGCCGAAACACACATATTGGAAACATTGATCAAAATTATACCCAGTTTGAAATTCCCGCCTGGTGAGATACCTGGAATCCAGGTTGATGGTAATTTTACCGTTCAGCTCGTCATGCCCGCAAGCGTAACACGTGGAGATGACATTATGGCAACCAGAGTGCCAAAAGACAAGCTGACATCAGAATTAAATATCAGGTCAAACTTCTTTTCAAAAATTTAAATTTAACGGATAATCAGTCAAATTTTGAGATTCCACGGATTGAAGAATGGTGATTTGGCAATCAGCACCACAACGCCCGTACCATAGGCCTACTCCACCTGAATTCCAGGTATCTCACCAGGCGGGAATTTCAAACTGGGTATCCTTTCCGTTCCTAAAGGGTACCCAGTACGTACCTGGGTGCCATTTAGGGATACCCAGGTTGAACCTACCCCTAGGACGACATTCACCCTTTTGGCCCAAGTTACTGACACTGATGACTCCCTTTCTGTCGAGGTACTTGATGTACATCAGCATCTGTTCGACAGTTGTTATATCTGTCGACTCATCAATAAGTACAGCAAAAACTGGGGACAGTTTGATTGCTTCGAGGCGATCTCTTTGATTGCTTGGCCTGGAAGGAAATAGCCAATATATTAATTGAAATCATCGAGATACGAGATACGAGATACGATCTGCAATGACTCAATGTATTAACGGCAAATTCAAAAAGGATGAGACAGCATAGATTTCTTCAATGGCAGCATACTTACCAATGCACCACACCATTTCTTGCATCATTCTCTCCGATGTATAATTGGTTACATTGTCAATATTCATTGCATCCTAATCCTTTACTACAGACAACAGGCTTTTATACTTCGTGGTGTGGGCTATGTCCTGCTTCACTATAAACCAGTACATGCATTTCATACAACATTGCCCCAATGAACGCAGTCTTTTGCACAGTCAGCATTTTCGACATTGCGGCCTTTACCCCTCCCTCCTCTGATTTGCTTCCCTTTGGGCCTCAAGTCCAACAGCGACGCGGTGGAAAGAGGACTGGGCGTGGCTGCGTATCCTATCCAGATGGTACGACGTTGCCGCGACCTTGGTTCAGAGTAGACGCGCGCCGAGTCTCAGGCAGGTTTTTTTCAGGCCCGGGCTTGACACGGGTCTCAAAAGCCCGGGGATTTCTATGTAGTGTAAAAGGGCCTTAGATTTGTTGTTAGGCGACTTGTACCAAACTTCGTTTGGCCTCGATCAATCTGGATGTTATTATTCACACAGATGTAAACTTCATCATTGTTCATTGCAAATTCCTCTTGCAGCAATGGAATCCGAATCCAAGTCCTCGCTACATGTACTCGCAACTGACTTCTTTTGACGGCACTTGGCATCACGTTTTGCATTCCTTTCCTTGGCCAGTAGTGTTTTCTGCTCCATTTTAGTTGGCGTTTTTTCTGGCGGTTCTCCAGAAGTTTGTCGCGAGTCACTTCCGCCTCCTCCAAGAGGTTGAGATCAGTTTTGATCTGGAGCTTCTTTGACTGAATGTTGTACTCACTGTCTATCACCTTAATCTTATCGGGTATTTCAATAAGTCTGCAGTGTCTTCGTGTACGAGGGTCGGATGGAAAGTTTTGAGCCTCACTATGAAGGAGTGATGCCAAATCAAAGAAATTTGGCATGCAATAATTTCAACCTTTTCGATGACTAACTGACTGGCATCGTGGAATCACCACACATTGAGGACAGAAAGTGCTTCCCCGCTGCAGTTATTCGTCAGCAAATTCTTGGCAATGCGCGAGTCTCCCCACACTGGCATCATTTCCAGCCTGTGATATGCCAGGCTCAGCAGCCGGCTGAAAAATTGAAAGACCCGGTTTATAAATTAAGAATTGAAATAAAATGGGGATATGACAAGCTTGGTTTTCCTAATAAGGGACAACCTTTCATTTCTCTGCCACCCCCATAAAAGAAAGTTAATTTTTAATGATGATTATCAGTAACACACAAACTGAGATAGTGAGAATACACACCAATCTATCAATCGCCCTCCCAGGGATGACATATACAGTCTTCTTTGGGTTCCCACAGTATTTATGAAGCACTTGGCTGGTAGTTTCCCCAGGAGGGAATTCCAGAATGGTTCCCTTCGCGTTAGAATATTTGAACGGAATCACTGAGAATCTGTCAGAAAATACCACGTGAACAGCAGGAACGAGGCATGCTGCAGAGGTCAAGGCCATAAGTTCACAGTGCTAAAGTTATTCTCAAAATAACTCGCCTAAGATCGAGCAGAACTTGCATTTCAAAAGTAGAAATGCATGCATAAATACTGTTGTAGTTTTCTACAACAAAACATACCTTACGGTAGAAATCTTCCAGATAAATCAGGGTGAAAATAGGTAAAAGTAGTGAATTTCTGACAGCGATGTTCAAAGGTTGCAATTATGTTAATGTATGATTCAAATCCAAAGTTGTCTCATGGAGTCTTACGTGAAAAGGCGAGATGAAATGTGATTGGACGAAGCATCCAAAGTGGAGGTCGCCAACCAGGAAGTAAACAAATACATGCCAAAACAAACCGGCATGATGACTGATGGGGTGAAAAATGATTCACGTGTTATTTCCGTCACACTGCCCCCGGAAAAGAAACGTTGATGTCCGCATCAGCGAATTTAAACTTGAAAACCCTAATGCCAACACCGGAACCATCTTTCACAATCCTTAGAATAATAAAATAACATTACTGGCACAACACACTCATTATTCAACATACTCATGCTGAGGATTGTGCTGTGTCTTCCACCGAATTTCCACCCATCTCCATAGATTTTCCTGAATTTTTTCCCTTTGAGCCAGTAATCTTTGAAAAGAACTATATCTGTCAGCCGGAGTCTCGGATTTTTGTCTTTTTATAGGGAATGAAGCAAGACAGTGGATCAACAGTCCTACTATTTCTAAGCGCATCGTCCACAAGGCCATATGCTTTTTCTTCACACGTCTTTCTAAGTCAGTCAATTTTAAAACATCTGATGTTGAAATATATACTTCGTCATCAACGATCTTGTATGGGATATTTGGCTCATCAATTTTCAGAGTCCCAGTTGTCCTAGGAGATGCACCTGGAATACATTGCCGTTTTTTTAAAATTTGACTCAGATCCGGTTTTGGCCTTGGCATCTCTTCAGGCACACATTCTGTAGCTTTTGGATCCAAAGTTTGATTACCCTCATCTGGGCTATAAAAGGTGGAGAAAAACAGGTCACCAGTCATTTCCTGTCCGTTGCAGGGAGAGGTTCTCCTAGTGCATCATGCCATGCATTATGGTACTATTCATTACAATCTACCTGGGTGAGTCATCACAACTGCCCAGGGATAAAGAGATGTGCCTTTAATAACTGTTTTTTCCTGGGACAAGCAGGCAGTGAAGGAACCATTATTGTGGGAAGTCACAGAAACTTCACGCTCCTGAATGGTAGGCTCTTCTTGCTCTGAAAATGCCAGGTTTTTTTGCATCTTGTCATTTTTCTTGAGTTTATCAAATGTTACTGGTACACCGTTTGGAATTCAAACTTTTCTGTACCCACAATAGTATATGGATCCCATCATGGTTACAACGTGTGCAGTGGCTAAAAGAAGATGTCATGCCTGCTTGGGCTGGTACAGCCTCTGAAATGAGTTGGACAATGTCGAATGCCTCAAGTCACATACCACATCAAACCTATCTTAATGCTTCACAATGCCATAAAAATGCTGATATTAGTAGTAGATAACACTACCCATCAATGAATTCTCTTTCCTGTATAAGCATCGGCGGGACCTGCTTATTTTTGTCATTGACAATATCCAATTCAACCATGAGGAAAGGTGGAAGATGGAGGTTGTCTGCGGTGTCGAATCATTTGAGGTACAGCTTTTACAAGTAGACCTGGTCCGTTTTGCCATTTGGGAAAAAAAGCAGTTTCTATTTGCAAAGGTAGAGATTCCAACAATGCTCCAGATGTCCTATTGATCACTGACTGTGGTATCAATATCACAGATCCTAGTTGGAATGTATCGTATTCACCGGATGAATTGCAAATGTGACAAACAGAAGCGACATCTATAAAGCTCAGAGAGAAAGTTGAAGGGCAGCCATCTTCCTCGCCTAATGCTCGAAAAGTGTTAATGTTTCTGCATCAGCTCTCCTAAACTCCCCGCGCAGTTTCAAACCGCTACCCACTACTACGTTATCCGCGCTTAGAAACTGCTATTGTTGACGCCAATCTCAATGTATCACCAACAGATGGCGCTCGCTGTCCGATTCGGGGAATCCCCATTTGCATGTAAAACGGACCAACACCTGATTCTCGGCCAACTTTCATGAGGCAACTGGATTATATAGCCTTCAAAATGTCCTAAACGTTGGTGCACACTAACAGGTGCGTGACAACATTGCTCGTATTTGCAAACGACGTTGACCTATTGCAGTCCTAATGAAGTCAGTCATTTCAATATGGGCAAATACAAATGTACGTTGAGAACACTGTGCGACAAGGAGAGTCTACAGTATTCAAAGCATCCAGCCTCATACCCCTTCCCACCTTTCTTTGTTTTCTTTTTAGTGGCTGCTTTTTGAGTGTACTTCAGAAGGATCCTCCTTTTCTTTGCTGCAGGGGAGGCTTTCCTGGAATCACTTGAGGTACAGCTTTTACAAATACGCCTAGTCCGTTTCGCCATTTGGGAAAAAAGCAGTTTCTATTTGCAAATTTAGAGATTCCAACAATGCTCCAGATGTCCTATTGATCACTGACTGTGGTATCAATATCACAGATCCTAGTTGGAATGTATCGTAGGGTGAATCTTGGGGATTCCGACCAATCTCGGAATCTCTGTGGCGATCTAGTACAATAGATAACTTTCGTCAGAATGATGACAATATGCTGGAAGAGAAATGTTAGCCACGGAAAGTGTGAAGATGATACATGTAACTAGTGAAAAATGTGAATGAATATTATTCTCATGGTCATCACAGGAAAAAAACCTTCGCTGCCTTCGTAATGCCAATGGAGACTCCTCTTCAGTAAGCATGGAACGTCACCATGGTCACGTGACAAGAAAATTTATCATACTCCCACATTGTATAGCTTTGTACTGGTTGTTATTACCTTCTCCTTCTCTTTGTTGGCTGTTTCTCTTTGCTGACTTCGAAATTGGACGTTTGTTCTATCACTTTACATTTTACAGGCTTTTCCCCAAGAACCTGAAACAGGAACATATCTTATGATGTCCGAGCTAACACGAACCTTGAATTCTGGTTTTATGTGATTCCATCAATGCATGGAATCATGAGGAGGTCTGACCACTGGTCTGAGTAACATCAAAAATCGATAAGCGAGCGAAAAATGTACAACTAAAATTCATCAAAAACGCCAATTTTCTGCTCCTCATAGTGTGTTTAATACCCAACCGATTGAGACAATCTTGGTATCATTTTGTCGGGCAAGATGTTCTCTCTAAGACTGACCTGTTTTAACAAACTTTTCCTGGAACAGTTTACTTTGAGACGAGGCCAATTAACACCTATCAAAGCCCAATCTAGTCCACCACGAAGCATGTTGGTCTCGGGTAAGGCATCTGCCGATAGACGTCACCAGCAGTATTTGGTAAACATGATGTTCATGATGGCTCGCTTATCTATTTTTGGTAACATACACTGTAGAGCATGAATCTCATGTTACTGCTATCATCCCTGAATGCTCACAAAAGAAAACTGCAATACCGGTACTTACTTGGTTTGTACCATGGGGCCTTAATGGGCAATGAAACCCACGAGTCCTGTGGGTACCTCCATCTTCCTAGCAGCTATCTGGCACCTGTTCGTACTGGAGGCCAAAGGGCACAGCTGGTGCCATCGAGCCAGGTTTCCGGTATAATCGCTAGTTCATTTGTGTCCGTGTATTCCGCAACCAAGTACATTTATGACATGATGATATTGAAATTGACCTGAAGAAATTCATGCAGATGCAGTCAATCCATTAAATTACAATGCCATTTTTTTCTTTTCCACAAGTCTTTAATTTTTAGTTTCAATTTTTTGGTTTGCTTTAGGAACACAATCATGTAGGCCTATCATGATCTCAAACAATTCGCTCATAAATTATATTCATTGCTACACTCCAGCCCTTCACAAGAGAAGAATAGTCAATCGTACATACTAGTGGGTCCCTGCTTTCATGGCTTTTAGAACAGAGGATAACACAGCATAACTGGAAAGATAAATACTGTACAGAAAAATGGGGTTCGTGACAATTAGCAGCACGGCCTTCATAACATCAAGTCAATACTGGGTTGCTATCACGTGATGAATGGTCGGAACTTAGTAAATTGAAAAATACTCGTGAAAAAAGAAACATTGAAATACATTGTAGGCCTACTTGCAGCGAAGGACAAAAATTCAAGGCCTGTTCTTGAGTAGACTGAGTTTTTCCACATTGCCGCAGGTAACAAATCTTTAAAATGTCTTCGATTTATCAAGAAACCAAGCAGTGGTGCAAGAATAATTGCACCAAAGCGAAAAATGTAAAAGCGTAGACCTGAGCAACCAATGTTTCGTGAGGAAATTAACAAACTCTTTGACAAACCTCTCATCTTTAACACAGGCGACTCCCTAATGAAACTGATGAAGTAAGGGGAATGCGACAGACATATCCTTAGAGTAGGGCAATAGGACTTCTAATGACGCAGTTTTAAAATCAGCACTTTGACTTAGATGACTGACTTTCATGATACCTAGATCCGATGAATTGAGCGGATAGAGAAAAAAATCAGAGACTGAAGTAAACGGCTCATAGGAGGACTGTTTCAGACATACATGTATCTCCCGAAACACACAAAATGTTCCTGATCAGACCAACGTGAGACCCGATTTTTACACAGTTATCGCCATCCTTGATTGAGAAGTACAGTTCTCCATGCTGCTGTTCTTCAAACTGAGAATAGCACCGATATCGAAATGGAAGCGGACCGGCACTGTGCATTTCCCTAAAAGACAATTCTCTTACTTCTGCTTCACTGCTCCTGCTTTACGTGCAACTTTACCTTCGGCTGCATCCAGTTTGATATTGTACTTGCCTCCATCATGTAGCATTTCTATTCTTTTCGACATCCTCTTACTTGCACTTTGTACTACAGGTGTGATATGTTTCCCATGGGCAATCATTGCCATATCGTGCAGGGCAGCCTCCGCGTCTTTCAACATTCTCGCATTCAGCAATGTACTGAAGCAGTACAGACCATATTCTTGATTCCCAATGTATTGCTTTTTGCAAAGATTTTTAGCGTCCTTCATCGCATGACTTGTGCATGCATGTGGTACCATCTTGTGCAGAATGTCTCCATCTTCAGCTTCTCCTCGAAGAATTCCCCAGCACCTGTCAAGGAAACTATTTAGGTTTTCGCCATTCATTACTCCAAGTACATGTACTGCCAATATGAAGACCATCGCTCTGTCCATATTGATTTGGCGAGGTATTGCCTGTCTTCCGTGACCAAAGGTTATCTTCTCATGTCGGCGAAACTCGGATAGCCAAAATCGAATCAATGGCAGTGAGTGGCTAGTGCTCAACATCGCAAACAATGGAATGGGGCTACCTCCATGTTTTGCACAACTGATGGTCACTTCATAAAAAAGGTACTTCCTACCTCTGCTGTTTTCCCGAACAACCTTACATGTGGCATCAATAACAGCAGCATCTTTCTGGCACAGATCATGCCACAATTTAACACCATCCTCAGTCCAGTACATGTAGAACACAAAAGTTGGTTCAGCACAAAAGCGGTGTATAAATCCAGGAACCTTCAACCTTCATCATCCATGGATATTTTCATGATCAGAATGCTAGTGAATTCGTCCTTATCCATCGTTAACAGATCATTTGTTTCATGGGCAATTTGTCTCAGTACCTGGCTAGTTTTTCCAACACCATCACAATTTCCACTCAAAATGAAGACTTCGCGGTCTTTTTGTCTGATGCGTTTCAAGTATTCATTCATTGGCTTCTCACCATGACAAAGAATTGCATAGAGACTTTGTCTCTCAGTTCCACGGATTGGCCTTGAATTCTCCTCACCTATTTTATGATGGACATGTCCTGTGTATGTGACAGTAACCTTTAGGCAGTTGTTCATTGAGAGATGGGGTTTCACAGGAAAATCTTTAAATTTGCAGTATGAACGTGCTGTCAAAAGCTGTCGTGATCCACGAAAATGGTCTTTCACCATTAACGTGCAAAACGGATTGGACTGTTTTACACCTGAAATGAAGGGTTCGTGCCAGATCCCTTTCTTGAATCGCCTTGTGTCCTCTGATGTGTGTTTTTGTAGAATGCCTTTCCATGTTTCTCTGTCGAGTTGGAAAGCTGCTGTTGCTGGTAAGTCATGTTAAAAAAATGAACTATCAATAGGAACACCAACACAAACTTCTATAGTTTCCAAATCAGAGGGCAGTTCTCTGCATCTAAGTGGTCGTCAGTGGTGTGCTCTCCTTCAATAATCACCTCGTCCTTTTCTATATCATCATCTTCAACAACGGGTCCTCTTGTGTCATCACGACCTTGGTCCTCAGGATTCTCATTACAACCTTGGTCATCAGCGGTCTCTTCACCACCTTTGTCTGCATCGGTCTCTTCAATATCTTGGTCCATTGCTACGTCATCCATTTCTTCACCACAACGGCCAGTCAATAACTCAGGAAACTGTTCAACTCTTTCTTCACTGTCTCTCTCACTCATCATCACTTTACCACATCTTCTCCTTGAAACTTGACCACTTGTGTCAGTAATGTCTTCATCGCCAGTGCGTGCCGCATCATTGTCATCGTTGGAACTGACGTTGTTCTTCGACACATCACCACTTCTGCTGGTCATTTCTTCATCACCAATCATCGTTGGAATCACCAGTAGTCCTTTTCTTTCTGATTGGAATCAACCACTTGACAGAAGACCTTTTCTCCTTCCTTTTACGCTTGGGTATTTGTTCCTTGTTATGACAACAAAAACCAGTGCTTTCAACTTGGCTAGTGTGTGTATCTGTGGTACGTTTGTAACCTGTTTCTGCCATCTCAATACCAAATACCCTAGCTTTCGGCTTTATTCCAACATATTCTTCCTTCTGTTGTACATGTTGTTCTGTCATCTTTCTTCCAAATTCAGCTTTGATGTCTTCCAAATCCGTCTCTTCGCTGCATTCTGCTTTAAAAGTGACTTTGTTTTCCGCGGTACTGGAATCAACCAGTTGTTGAAAATCGTTTTTCCTTCCTATTTCTCTGAGACCGCCTCTCCATGCCGTCTTCTGAAACATCTTCAGTGCTTGTCATAGGTTTGCCACTATCTTCCTTCATCTCTGTATCACATCCTCATCTTTCAGCTATTCTTGTCTTTGAGTTGTCTTCCTGCAGATCGTATCTTTCACGACTACGGGTCGTTCTTGAATATGACTTCCAAAATTATCATCTTCTTGTGTTTCGTTCATCTGTGTGCTGTCCTCATCTTTCTTCTGTGTCGGTCTGTCCGTATTCTCCAAACCATGTCTCTCCACATACTCTTGCACCCCACCTCGATTCTCGGTCCATATTTTCCGAATGTACCTCAGGCGATGTGATGCTTCTAAGATTCTGATTCCTGTTATTCTATCCAAATTTAGATGCTGTGGTTTTCTTTCCAAAACCACAGAAAATGCCTTCCGAATCTTGTCATATCTTTCCGGTGTGATTTTCTTGCCTTTCTTCTTCTTCTTCTTCCTCGCCATGAAGTCAAATTCTTGACCTTCTTCAGCCATCTGGGGGAAAATAAGAAAAAGATCAAATAAGTCAGCTAGTAGCAAGTAAATATGGTACCAAGTATAAATTCACTCTATTAATGTTAAAAATCCGTTATTTGTTCTTGCCCTTTAAATATGGTGGTATACTTACAAAAGAATCCGCACTGGTTCAATAAACGCTTCTCAAAATTTGGCTGAAACGCTGTACAGCCGTAATTTTAATTACGAATATTAAAATATTCGTGTGTTTGATGGGAGTTTAACTGGGCTCATATTCATAAAACCTTGCTGCGCTTAGTAACATGTACTGTACTTGCTAAAGTAAAAAAGTTTGTATAGGTCAATGAAGGCCGACACAACTGGCAACCAGCTACCCGTGTTAAAGAAGGATTTTATGAATATGGGCCCTGGCCACTTTCATATTGAACAATATGATTTGTTTTCCATATGGTAGTGTCCCACTGGCGACTTTTGCCCATGAAAAGGGGTGAATCTGAAGTCTGCGATATTCCCTCGGCAATCTGCAATATTTAGCATTCCTAGTATTTCGCATTCGTTGATTGGTCGCAAAATTCCCTAATGCGTAGGTATTCGTTCCTTGTCGAACACTGTCGAATCTTACCGCCAACACGGATTGTCAACTGGTCGCTGATTGGTCAAACACTCGCAGGCGTAGTCCAAGTTAGCCCTGGGTAGTCGTCAATACTCATAGATGCTCGTAGTTTCTTCGCACGTTACTTGTAGCTAGTCTTCCATAACCAAGACCTCTGATCCTCCCCTCCGCTGCTAATTACTATGACCATGCGGCTATATACGATATACATGTAACTTCGATGAAAATTTTGAACTTCAAATGCTGCCATGGGGCCATCGGATGCATCCGAATCTGACTCCGGCAGTTCTGCCAGATGTCGTCGATTTGACTGAAAAATGGAACATTATACTAAGTTACTTGCCCCGCATATATTTATCTCCCCTCCCCTCTTCAAAACATAAGTGAATTCTCACCTCAACTCGGCAAATTGAACGACAATGTAGCTGTCTCTGCAACTGTGGCTGGACCACACCTCACCCCAGCATGGGATTTGCACAAGGTTGTAATTTACAGATACGATCCAGAAGCAACTGCTGATTGCTCGGAAAAACATGCTGTTTTTTTCTCAGAAACAACATCCCTAAATGCTTCAATGATGAAGCCTGGTTTTTGTGCAAGTTCCATCTCCGCAAGCGGAAATTAAAGCGAATTGATATCGAAAAAAATGATTTAGAAATAGAATTTGAAAGCGGACGAATTTTCGGGAAAAAATGTAAGCAAACTTCTCCAGAATGTCAACAAAGAAATGTTCGTCCATTCTGATTGGCTGAAATTTTGTGTTTACAAACACCAGCCAAATGTAAATAAAATCCGCTATCAATTCGCTTTAAGAGCTGATGTGGATATTTGATTCCTTTTTTAATCTCCAAAAGCTCATCCGTATCCTCTTCATTAAGGGATCACTGTAAAGCATGCTGCAGAATGGTCCTCTCCTCCTCGCAAACAAAATTAAAAAGTGCTTCCAGGAGGAGGTCGTTGCTAACGTGTTCAGGTCCATAAATCATCGTCACGAGGAAAGCTTCGTGAGATATATTGGAAGTATACCGAAATCCTGGTATCCCTTCACAAGGATCCTGGCTACACCTTGCCATCACTGAAATGAGTGTCCTGCTGTTAGAACGGGTACGCTTTTCTCTTTACCATCAAATAAGATACCCATCATCGTTGCCTAAAAGGATGTGTATGGGTCATGGGCGACACCAACACTCTCGCCTTTTTCTTCTTCTCCTTTATGGTTGATGAAAGTAGGTCGTTTATAATGACTGCCCCAGTCTGATTATCCTAAAGAATAACCTGACATTTAATTAAACTAATACCAAATAATAATACTTAAAGTATTATTATTTGAAAACTTTTAAGTGTTATCAAGCACCACCACTTGCACAGATGCATTGTCCGAAATTTCCTGGAGGAGTTCGCTAACTTGGTGGAACAAGTGTCTGGGAGGTACGCCGTTATTGCGAGATCATTCGTCCCGATTTCTAACAATAACAAGCCTGGTGGCGACCGGATTCACGAAGTGACGTTCAGATCATGAGACTGCAGTTAGTTGCTGGGGGTATAGATGTTTGGTTTGGGCAGCGGAAAGAAACTCGATAGCAGGACAAGTCCTTACATCCAAACAGAGTAAATCTTTGTGAATAAAAGAAAAGAAATGGAGAAAACAATTTCTTCCACCGCCCGGGCTCGAACCCATGGTCATAGACAACCATAGCCGTAACACTGAACCCACTGGACAATACTGATAACCCAAATGCGGCGATGACCTATATTCACCATCAACACTGACCCCAATTATCAACTCATCCATAAGGCATCCTTTTATTTTAGTCCCAAGAAGGCTACCTGAACATTCGTGCACTATATGTGTGTACACACATCGTATCTCCATACACGTCGGTTATGCGTGGATCAAACAAAATGGCGACCTGACTCGTCTGCTACGGGGCAATTCTGGACTTTTCTGCTTATTTCTCGGTGATGAAGGATTACATACGGTTCAAAATAAATAGGGGAGGAGATCGTGTTACACATCGTTGTGTAAAGGTGATATATTCTTCTGATTTTTTTGCATGCTCTCGTTATTTTGTACACAAAAATGCCATTTCATGATGATGTATACATTCGTCCATACATCGGCGATTATGCCCCAAACAAAAGTGTCGATTTCTCGAAAAAACGCGAATAATATGTAAATTCTACTATAAGAGACATAACTTGGCGTTACATTACACTTACTAGTGAAATTTCGTGCCAATTGGTGCTATATTAAGTGAATAAACCCGTGTGACAAGAAATGATGTGGCACGAAAATAACGTCACTTCGTGAACAATACAGTTCTGGTTGCAGCCTATGCACCTGCTGTAAAATGTAGTTTCTCCCTTGTAAATCCGTACAGAGGCCACCTATGCCTCGAATGAATACAGAATTACCTGACTCCATGCCAAAACTTATTATAACCCGCCTCCGGTCCACGACCTCCATGTGTATTCCCCAGTGGCAGATGCTGTCTATATCTCCTGGCGAAGGAATGTCCGCAGATAAGAGTTATAGTCAGTATCTCGTTTCATGCATGTCTGCTAGTCCGTTATAGTCGCCATCTTGAAATCATGTGATTTTGGTTGTAATTTATTGGTAAGGATAGTAACTTTTTGTAAGACATTTTAATAAGAGAACTCTATTTTTATAAACGAGTAAAAGTATTTTTAATGAGGAACCTGCACGACTAAAAATCCAGATGGCAGCACCAGTACAAAAAGGTCATGCGCAATGCATTTTCAATTAAAAATAAATTTTGTTGATTTTCTTCATTAAAACTCATAAAAATAGAATTAAGGACCAATAAAAATACATTTTTGCTGCTATTTTCCCGTGCAGAGTAATTCAGGGATGAAATATTCAATAATTATTGACTTGGCAAGAGGATTTCTCATTGCAACCATGAGTCATCTGCCTGCAGGGCCCCCTATTGGCAGGGCTTGTTGTGCAGGTTCTTCATTGGCAAATGGTTTTCAATGCCCCCGCGCGATGAACGCGGCAACTACGCACCCTTATACACGCTTCCTATAAAACAACAGGAAGTGACGTAAATGGAGGAGTACATGGAGGAGGCTGCCATGACAACCATGCAAACATGGGAAATCACTTCACACGGCTCACTGATTTGGATGCAGTTTCTTGGTAGGCCTAGTTTTTCAGATCAATGTTCACATTATGGTTGTCAACAAGGAGTGACATGTAATTCAATGACACACTAATTGGGTGTGTTGTTTCATTTCTTTGATGGATACAGAGCGGAATTCGTCGACGTCATGCCATCGTCATGGTCTCGTTTGGCATGCATTGCATAAGCACTGCAGTGCCAGTGCATCAGTGCACATGTAACCAAGGTAACTTATTAGGCTAACTCGGCTGAGTTTGCCGGTAGGCTAGCGCGTGCTAGGCCTAATGAATGAAGGCCGGGACGAATTGTAGGCATGAAATGTGCAGGCTAGGCCTAATATGTAGGTCTACTAGGCCTACACTGCTAGGCCTACCGGCGGTAGGTCGTGTATGAAGGCCTAGGCCTACTTTGATGATCATGATCAGCAGCAGCAAATCCTCCATTTACGTCACTTCCTGTTGATTCAAAATCTATTAAAAGGGGGCAGCACAATTATAGGAAGCGTGTATAGACGGAACTATTTTGTTGTGGGCTATATAATTTAACAAGAAAATCGATGGTAACTCTTAACTGTGAATATCATGTTGTACTGTGTTGTGATCATTTAACATGTGGCGATCAATGTGACTGTAACCATGGCAACAAGCCTTGGTTACCTCAGCTATCAGCTGTTGACACCATGACTGGAGATGGTCACTAATTCTTTGGTATCCGTTGCCACGGTGACCAATCTATCCCGTGATAACCAACCCAGTAAAGACAGTCTAGTCTCCATTCCATGGATTTCCATGACTAAGATGATTTTGATGTTGAGAAAATTTCCCAAATTTAAAATTCCACTTGTTTTCTTCTTTGATCATCGCATTGTTTCATTTCAAGTGGTGCATGTTGTATATAAACTTGCCTCATTCTGGACACCAGTTCTACAAATGATCGTTTGGTTGCTATAGAAACAGTTGCCTAGTAACACTAGCCAATCACTGTACAATGTATGATTTGATTCTGCACACATGCAGGCACTTATATAAGAATAGAGGGCCGTAACTACGAAGCGCGATTAGGCCAACACGCGTGTAAATTCATAGTTATTCAGGTTAAGGCGGGGGGCTACCTATAGCTGAGCTCATTGCCTAGTGGCAATCCACGGAACTAGCCTTTGTGCGACCAGTCATTCACATTCAGATTAAATCCGCTCACCCTGGTATACTGTTTTCGAAAACCAATCTTCAGTGTACGTGCCGACCCTAAATCGTTTGTGTCCACCTCGGGTATTGTTCAGCTTTGTCACTGGTGCTTTGGTCACAAGTGGCCGAACAGAGTTTAGCCAACCGGCGGGAATAGTGCAAATCTACATAACAAAGCAATAACTGGCGAGTGGTATGGAATTTTTCAAATTTGCAAAACAAGTTTTCTCTTTTGTGGACGCATATATTTGAAAAATTTCTTTTGGATGTTATTGCCATATGTGCATTCTAGGGCAACACGATCGCCTTTTTTGAATAGTTGGTCGGGAATATGAAATATTTCAAAAACTGTAAATAGCGCCCTTTTTTGGCATTAATTAGTTTATACCTATTAAACGGAAAGTCATTTCGTAAAAAACGGATCGTTACGCCCTGCAGGCATCGGGCCTGTACCTTACAGACTATGTGGGAAACTGATGTGTCGCATCCCAAGTCTGCAAAATTGTTTGCGAACTCAAATTTTGACAACCTGTTATAACTTAATTAACTCCATCGTAATTAGTCAAAATGAACAATTCTTTCACAGAACGGGAGCCTAAAGGTTGTAGCTAAAACATTTTGTTAACATCAGTTTGTTACTTTTTGTCATGAATATGTTAGGACGCTTGTTTTCAAAGAGCGTCAATAAAGTCGGCATATGTAGCCCCCCGCCTTAAGGGCCTAGAAAACCATTATGTTGCTACCTTGTTCGCTGCTTGATAGGCAGCATTTACCCACACGATAACCACACGCGGTTAACATTCCTGCGTTTACGTGCAGGAGGATCGAAGAAAAGAGTTGAATGACTCTAAACAAGGCCTGTGGGTTGTTTAAATTTTTCTTTTGTCCTCCTGCAGCTAGACAAAGGAAAGTTATCCACGGGTGATTATCCTGCGGGTAAATGCTGCCGATTAAGCAGCGTACAAGGTAGCAAAACAATGGTTTTCTAGGCCCTTAACCTGAATAACTATGAATTAACACGCGTGTTGGCCTAATCGCGCTTCGTAAGTACGGCCCAGAATATCTTGATTCTCCTTCTTACACGTCAACACCGACTCTGACCGTCCTCTCCATGCTTTCCCGCTCTTATCTCTGGGGTAGCTGCCACGAACCCTACATTGTATTTCTGTTTTGTATGTCATTTATTTGTTATTGCCTTGTTTGTTGCGGCGACAGTGGACACTCAGTGTTCAATAGGTGTTTACCAGTTCCTCTGGGTGTCCACCGTTGACCGTTCTTACCTCGCTAGAGCTATCGTTTTGTTTTATCCTGTCTGTCATGTCTGTATTCTGTTTGTCCGTGGCTTGTGTTCTTTCACCACGTGACTTCACTTTCCCTTAGTTTGTTATTGATGTACATTATTCCTACGCTGTTATTCACCGCCTTATATCCTATGTTTAATTTTGTTCAAAAGGGCCACTAATGCTCCGGCCTTGGCCCTCTCTAACATTCATTGTAAATCTTTTTCGTGATAATAAATACAAATAGAATATCTTGATTAAATCCTAATTATACACAGTAAATGGTTTTTGTGTTGTTTTTTAGATCATTTTGAACATAGGGCCTCCTCACCGGAAAGGTTGAGGGGTTGGCTCTACTCATTTTGTACTAGCCCCTCCCCTTCCCTCCCCTAAAACGACATAACAGGAAAACAGGAGGCCTGCAAAAATTCAGACTCGAGAGATCACTAGCGACAGTTTGTCTTCCCTTAGACGTTTAGTTCTACATGTTTCCACGAGATTAATGATGGCAGCACTTCGTCAGGTGGAAGTGGAAATGAAGCGGGTTTTTGATATCAACGACGACAACAACGAATAGGTGAATCGAATACAAACTTTCATGATTTGATAACTAGGAAAGTTAGCTAATTCTTAGGTATGCAATGAAATGTCAACCATAGGAAGTGATGTTTATTTGTAGGCATATTTCCCGTTAATAGATTTGTGGTGTCATGGGTCACAAGAGCTTGTCTAGAAACACAAAAAGAACGTTTTATTGGTCACCCACTTACTCTACTAGGCCCTAGTCTAGGCTACATATGTACGGCAGGCCTAGGCCACAGGCCCCTGGAGAGTTAATCAGTAGAATATTCCTCGCAAAACTGGCGAAAAGTGAGCATACAATGGCCAAATCTATACTATATTTGTGGCGGGAGCTGTTTCTTTAAACAAGTCGAAGAAAATGTTGTGGCCAACTCTTGTTCTTTATTCTTTTCTTCTCCACAACATCTCATCATAAGTCCCTTCCCATCACCTGGCTTCACAGTTGGCCACTGCTCCAACTTTTCACGGTAGCTGCGAGCAAGACGTAATTTATCACCATAGCGTTCTCGTAGCAACTCCCAGGCTTGTTCATATGCAGCCGCATCATTTAGGGCGAGCAGCCCTTCGATACACTTCCTCACTTCACCACCCGTATACTTGCGGAGATAGTAGCATCGGTCAGAAATATCTGAATAGCGATCAGACACCAACACTTTAAAGGAATTTGCCCAGATTGGGAAGTCAAACACACATCCCTGAAACACCGTAGGCTCTTTCTTTGGTAATCCCCCGTGTTTCTTCTCTAAGACGTCAGCCAACACCGATATGGCCTTGGTGAGATCCGGACTCTCGTGACAGGTAGGAGTTGCAACAGCAACAGGTGCGGTAACGACCGTGTCCACACACTGGGCCTCTCTATCGTCGGGCACCAGGCAATCTAATGAACTTGTCTTTGCAGGACGACAGTTCATCTGCTGACGTAGCCTCATTTGACAAGAGACGCCGAGCTGGTTTACAAAATAATGTAGGCCTAATGATAGATGCCCAACGGGTCCTACTCCAAAGCTACCGCCGCAACGATATCGAGACACGTTAAACACCTCGAAATAACACCGCTCTTTTTATGGTAACGGTATCGGCGGTAATGGCGGGCGGTGTGGGCCAGTGACGACAGAGTATTGATCCAACCTCGTTCTGATCGCAATGTCGTCCCCAGTGGCGTGTGAATTCAACACGGTACAGGCCTCATGTACTTGACTTCAATCCCGGGACTTCAATACGTACTTTTTACGACTCTGCATGTGGCGGGAGCTGTTTCGGTAAACAAGTCGAAGAAAATGTTGTGGCCAACTCTTGTTCTTTATTCTTTTCTTCTGCACAACATCTCATCATCACAATGTCTTTAACAACCTCTTCACAGATCATGTAAAACTGAAAGAAACAATATGCCCTATTAAGTAGGGTGTAAGGCCTAAAGGAGATTAACCGGACACAACTCAGGGTTACCATGTGACAGCAAAGACGAGTACAAGGACTATGAGGAAAACAGCCCCAGTTGACAGGGGAAAAACTCATTACACATCTACACTGTCTATGGGCACTGCTGCCATCTATTGGTCATTTTAGGAAACACATTTTGACAGCGTGCTGAACTGGCGTGGCCGCTTCGATGTATTCTGGGCCCAATTATAGCCACCACGCATCTTAATTTAATCATCAGTGCAGTCTATATTATCTCTTCTTTCATTATTTACCCCTGTTACCGGCTCTGAGTGCCTCTGAATCATTAATTAGGCCGTAAAAGTTGAGGGGACAACGCGTCCCTCCAAAGAAATCGAAAAGTTCTCGAAGTGGGCGGAACTACAACAGCGCCACCCAACACGTGACCCTAAACCGCGGGAAAAGTTACCGTGGCGCCGAATCCAAACGGCGGCAGTACTAAGAACTAACATGACGCCAGTCACATGGCTCCCCTAAATTGAGCACAATTTACCTCTTTAACATATATGAACTAAACTCAAGGGTTAACATCCACCCTTCATAACCTAAGAAACCTGCTAGTGGTGCACCGCTCAAAAAGGGAACGGTTCAGCTTTAACACACAATGACAATAACATCAGACTGAGTTATACTACCGAGGCCTACTGGTTCAGTTGCACTATATCAAATTCTCTAGCAAAACATCTCACACTCCAATTCACTAGCCAAGGAAGAACCGTATTCATCTAGGCCTTCACTACACACTATGCAACATGTAACAAATCGTGCATAAGAAAATAAACTCCAAATGATTCAACACATGAAAAACATCTATCTTTCTCCACTTCAACATATCAACCTGAACACACACACACATTCTATTCAACTATGCTAAAATCCAAAGAGATTCTTAACTATTTAACTCCTCCAAAACCTAATGACACTTCTCCTCTACAATATCGCAATTAACAGTCAGATAACCACAACAGCCTAACTTGGTCATAAACCTACTTAAAGTCACTGCCTCAAACCTCACTAAATCACAAAGTCAACATCAAATGCGAAAACTCACTCTCTCTCCTTCTAATTCGACTGGAAAACTAACCTAATTCTTAAAACCACATGGTCATAAGGAACTGAATAACCATCAGGTTTCCAATGCCCGGTTACTAGGCCAGTACAAAAGGCACTGCAGCCCAGGGTAGAGATCACCCCGGAGATCACCAACGACTAGGGAATTAAGGCTCACCGGCCGGGTTCTTCCCGGTTATCAGCAGTATCAACTTATGGATGGGACGTTCTAGTTCAGATTTACCGACCCTCACTTTGACCTTCCTAACAAGATTGTCCTGCCCAGGATATGTCTCAATGACACGACCCAAATGCCACTGACACCTGGGGGCATCTTCATCTACCACCAAGACAATGTCTCCAGGAACCAGGTTTCTGGTCTCCTTAGACCATTTGCTCCTTTGCTGAAGGGTGGGCAAGAATTCAGCCCTCCAGCGTACCCAGAACTGGTTAGCTAAGTATTGGACGCGTCGCCATCTCTTGCGACAATACATGTCTTCTCTCTGGAAAACCCCTGGTGGAGACAGAACCACGTCCGACTTCAGTGTCAAGATCTGGCTAGGGGAGATTGGAACTGGATCGTCTGCTGAGTGGGCCTCGTCATAGGTCAGGGGACGACTGTTCACTATTGATTCCACCTCCGCCATCAGAGTCCTCAAGAGCTCATCGTCCAACTGTGTACCAAGTGCTGCTAACAAGCCATTCAAAACCGGTCTCACAGCCCCAATCATCCTCTCCCACACGCCCCCCATGTGGCTACTGTGTGGGACATTAGTTTCAAACTCTACCCAGTCACAACCGTCCTTGAGTAGTTCACGTCGAATTCTGTCTTTATCCATCTCGGCTAAAGCTGCATCTAGCTCATTCTTGCCTCCAATAAAGTTGGTCCCCCGGTCTGACCTAAGACGCCGCACCCGAACCCAACACGTGACCCTAAACCGCGGGAAAAGTTACCGTGGCGCCGAATCCAAACGGCGGCAGTACTGAGAACTAACATGACGCCAGTCACAAGTGTTATATCGGGTGTCCCGTAAAATTTTTCCACCAATAAATTGAAAATTATGCAAGTACCATGAAATTCAAAATAATGCTATTTTGAAATAGGCTCTACTTGCATAATTTGCATGAGAGTTCTTTAATATTTTGCAAACTTGTAGAAAACACCGAACGTCACTTGCTCATAAACTTCAATCAGTTTGCTTCATTTATTGTCGAGTTGTTACAACTCAAAAAGTGGGACAGACCTATCGAACAACCAGCAACACTTCGTAAAGCGACAAAAAATTTATCAACAGAATACAACATGAAGTGGAACTAGGCACTGGGGGACAATTTCTCCTTCACACAAGCAGGGATGTGCTCAGAAAAATGAGAGTCCGTGGTGGGCGGTTGCCAGCGGGGTTCTGGCGCACTCCAAGTCTTCAATTGCTACCCCCCCCCCCCCGTTCATGAAGAAAAAATCGGAGATCACTGGACCTTTCCCATCTGATACCAGGGCCACAGTTTGCATCTCAATGAAATATTTAGCATCACATAGTAGAATAACACCAGGAGTACCTTCCTGAAGGGTCTTTGAATAAAGGTTGGAGATGGATTTGAAGTATAATGTAACCCACAGAGCTAAAAAAGCCTACTGGAACATCAGGCCCCGATTACATAGAGCTATACGCTATTCGGTATTCTAGGCACGTTTCGAAGGGCACGCGTATAGTTTGAATCGAGCAATGTTATTTCCATGAGTGGTTTACATAAGACTAAACTATTCTGAGGGCACGCTATTTTGTAGCGTATACCGAATACCGAATACCGAATAGCGTATAGCTCTATGTAATCGGGGCCTCAGAGAGCTTACAGGAACATTCTTTCACTATATCTCTAACTGATCTGAAAGTCTCACTTTGATATATTATGTCTATGCCTTTAATATTTGACTTTAAAAGTCATACTGGAAAATGTTCTGGCTAAAAATTTGATTTCTCTCCCAATAGGCCCTTTGTCCAATAGGTTTTTACCTACCTATGTGCATTGCTATTTATACTAGGTCGATACGCTTGCTATTGGCCTACATCGTTAAGGAGATTTCCAGCTTCCAGGTATTCCGCCAGGATTGTCGGGGGGGGGGGGTTAAAAATTCAACATTTTTGGGGGTTAAAAATTGCCTCCGGAGTCATTTTTTACACTCCAAAATGGAAAATTAGTCTTCCTTCTGCATGAAAATTGCATTAGAAATGTAACAAATTAAAGAAAAACACTACTGAAGTCAAAATAGTGATTTGAAAAAGGTTAGTCTGCAAACTTGAGGGGGGATATCCCCTCCTTGAAATTTTTGAGGAGGGGATCATCCCCCTATCCGCTCCCCTCTGGCGGAAACACTGGCTTCACCACAATGGCGTGCGTCACTGGATATGAGCAAAAATTCATAAGCGCTCGCTTATGAGTTTTTGATATGAGGCTATGTGGACTATTAATCGGAGGTGAAGTTTGGAGTGTGAAAATCTGAATGAGGAAGGGGTCAACAAACGCATTTCACTTATTCTGCACTTTGCACTTATTTCAATGAAAGGGGTGAAAAGAGTGCTGGGCGGTACTTGGTGATTTTTGATTGAGTGTCAGGCGGTGAGGGAGAGTGCAGGTGTGACAGGAATCAACGACGTCCTAGGAATGCAAGCCCGCCAAACAATAGCCCGCTATTGTAAGGTTATATCCAAATGGCCATCATGGTGTCCACAGCCATATTCTACCCCCTCGCTGAACAATAAAACCATACTTTGATTACAGGGGGCTTTGATTCCTGTCACACCGGCGTGAGCACATCTCCGCACTAGGATGAGAATGTTCTGCCTCGGGTGTGAGTTAATGATCGAATAGTCTCACTATGGCCTCACGAATTTCATTTGCCGCGGCAACATCAATTTGATTGGCATCAACATCCTGTTCAACAATTCGGATGGGGTCGTGCTCCTCATATTCTCTCAGAATCTGCCTCCAATTTCCATTCAGACGTTCATTTTGAATTTCACAAACATTGTGCATGACACAACACGCAAGGACCACTCGATGTATGTTATCCAGCTCGAATTCGTTCTACTTCAGCAAACACCTCCATCGGGCTTTCAACCGCCCGAAAGTATTCTCGATTGTCATCCTCGCACGACTCTGTAGTTAAATCTATGCTGTGCTGCTAACACACCACGATGCGCAAATGGCTTCATGAGCCAGGGTAAGAGGGGATAGGCTGGATCACCAATGAGCAGGAGTGGCACATTGTGACCAGCAATAACTCGATTCTGCTCGGGGATTGTCCAGTTATGGCCATACTGTAGATGCTAGAGTTTGCCAAAATCCGTGCATCATGTGCACGTCCCGCGAAACCATCGGTAAAACAGTAGTTTGAATCGCACACTCCTTGCAGGACGATGGAATGAAAAAACTTTCGTTTGTAATAGTCTGCAGGGTTTTCGGAAGGGGCTTCGATTGGAACGTGCATACCATCTACTGCACCGACGCACTTCGGAAAACCCCAGCGTCTGTCATACCTTTGAACCGTCGCATTAAGGGCGAGCTGTTATTGTTAATTTTCATAATGTTTCAATCCAGGCCCCTCTGAGAAAAGCAATAAAGACACCCCCAGTTGACTGTTTTTATAGTCCAATGTGATCACTGTGCTTTATAGACACAGAAAATGAGGAAGATCCCAAGGATTACAGCTTAATTACATTATATAATCGTAAACAAAGAAATTCACCAAACACGAAAAACAGGTACAAATTTCTTCTAGAGGAAGCATGTAAATGACACATTGAAGGTGTGGCAACAATGTCACAAACCCATAGAACCTGGGGTGGCGAGGGTGTCCTGACATGTTCTTCATCTACACCATACTGTCGCCTTCTCCAATGCCATCCTCTAGCCCTAGCCCTAACCTAAGGAAGCTAACTCTTAGGGACGTAGGCCTACGCTAAGGAAGCTAACCCCAAAGAGAAGAAAAGCACAAAAATTGACACACAATATAAGATAAATAAAAAGGCAATTCCAGAGTGTTTGCGAATTTTCGACCCCAAGCGGGGTCTTCTCCAGGCTGGAACTTTACAAACCGAAACTCTAGAACAGAGTCTGCTCTAGAGTTTCGGCTTGTAAAGTCCAGCCTGAACAGAGTCTGCTCTAGAGTTTCGGCTTGTAAAGAAGACCCCGGATGGGGTCGAAAATTCGCAAACACTCTGGAAATTGCCTTTTTTATGAAGCTAACAGTAAGGTACCTATTCCTAAGGGACCTAACCCTAAGGGACTACCCCTAACCCTAAGGAACTATCCGTAAGGGACCTAACCCTAAGGGACGTATCCCTAAGGAACGTAACCCTAAGGGAGCTAACCCTAAGGGACCTAACCCTAAGGGACCTAACCCTAAAGGACCTATCCCTAACGGACCTATCCCTCAGGAACCTATCCCTAAGGGACCTAACCTAAAAAGGGACCTAAAAACCCCTTCCCATGGGCAAGAAAATGACGTCATTATGCATTCCACGTGGATATCTAAAAATAGGCTCATAATGTAAACAGTATACGTCATACTGCCATCTGATTGGCTGATTAATACACACTGTATACCAACTATCCTGGGGAAAAAAATTCGCACCCAGGCACTTGGTCTAGTGGGTTCCATCTTGCGTGACACTGGCTCCTCTTCTCTGGCCTGGGGGAAGGGGCGGGGCTAGGGGGTATCCCTTATGGCCGAAAAAGTAAAAATGTCAAGAAAAACTGGTAATAACATGATGAATTGTTTTCATTTCTAGCTGGGTTCTAGATCCTGTCGGGAAGGGGACAGTTGGGCGCAGGATGCCCCCCCCCTCCTCCCCCGCGATAGGCCTATAGGCTAGATAGAATATAATAACATTTACTGATTAAGCGAGGTTATTCCGTGACAAAACAATACAAGGGGACAGTAGGGAGGGGCAAATATTGTATCCCACTATACTAAGATGCCTCCAAATAAAGTAGGACGAGGCATATTCGTCCTTGTCATCAGCAATCTCCGTGCGAGACTGACTTGCGTCGTCTTCTTCACAACAGTCTCTTGAAGACATCGCAATCGTAAAGCAGATTCCTATGGCATAGGAGCCATTGATATGGCCTACTTCAAGATTCAGGGTGACACTGTAAACAGCTGCTGGCATAAAGGCCAACCTACAGTACAACAGGAGGAAGGTGCAATGGTCTGAGATCAAGAAATAACCGCAGATGAAACGATGGATACACGTATTACATTTATTCACTAATATAGGGGCAGGCGATCCCCACGTGATCTCACACAAAAAGACGGATCCCCACGTGATTCAAAACAGTCAGTCACAGAATGTTGCAGATCATCACTTTTTCAACCGCCCTGGACCCTCTGTAGGCTCAGGGCCACATTATTGTGACGTCTTCACACGTACCGGTCTTGCTTATCGACGTTGAATAGTAACAGAATTGATCTTTACAGCATGAGTCGTTGTTGTCCTTGTCACTCACACATTCGCTGCCTCGCTGGAGACAACTGAAATTGTGACAATAATGCAATGAGGACCCTAACCCACCGTCCTCCCACAGCAGGGGTTTTTACCTCGCTCCTCTTCATCCACTCACACAAACCCCTGCTGAAATACAACATCCAGTGAATCTGGTGCGGCTGTTCCGTACTCCAGTTGCACTCCCTGTATTGTCAGGATATTCTTTGAGAGAATTACGAATTTCGTGGTTTTACCCCGTTTCACCTTGACGTTTTGTGCTTTACAAATCGCTTACGTCTTTTCCAAATTGACTAAATTTTATCACAGAGGTTCTTCCTATGTATAGAAAAGATTCCTATTATTTTTGATTGTTTTTAGGAGTCATAATTATTTAGTATTCACTGACACGCTAAAAACGCTGCATTCTGATTGGGCAATGGTTTTCTGACCGTCTCATGCTTGGCTGGGAGGCCCAATTTCAGCAGGGCTTTGTGTGATGTATGAAGAGGAGCGAAAAAAGCCCTGCTATGGGGGGATGTAACCCACTGCCTCAATAGGTGTCACTATGGTTAAAACTATTGAATTGAAAGGGACATTCAGGTCATTGATCAGTTTCTCACAGAAAAGGCATCCATTATATAGGACCTGATTATTATGTGCTGCCCTCTATCATAGTTATGATCCCCATTGATCACTCTCTGAGATGGTAAGCCAAAATATGCGCCGGTGTAATCTAACGTCCCCCAACAATACATTTACGAATTAAGCGGCACCACTGAATTGGTGACGAGAGACCAAGACCCTTAATCCTGTGACAAAATAATTCAGGGGGACAGCAGGAAGACTGGGGCATTGGATTCTATCACACCAGTGTGACAGTCCCCTGGAATCTTATTCTAAAATCTCACTGTACAAGAAAACCGGACTTAAAGGGCTACGGAGACCATGACCATTCGAATTTAGCAGGCCCGTAGGAGACGGGGACGTCCGCTTTCTGTCGATCCTGGATCAGGCCCTGCCAGCCCCCCCCCCCCCCCCCCCCCCCCCCCCNGCCCCTCCCCCTCATCAGAGGGCTGCTACGGGCCTGTTTAGCCACACAATAGCAGATTATTGTGTCTTGCATCCCTTAGTTCCTCCTCCCACCTTAACCAAAATAGACGATGCTCCGGTTTTGGCGTCTATTTTCCGCACCGACCCTGTCACAGCAATATTATCAGGGCCAATTTCTTGGGAAATAACAATTAACTGTATAAGCACGGTAGCTTACCCCGCAGCAGCAACTGATTCTGTAAAAACAAATAAATTAATTAATAAACCGTTAAAGAAATCGCAATTTTAATGCATCAATGAGTAGTGCCTTGGTGGTCTCCAAAAGTAAAAAAAGGAACAAGTCGATGAATATGTCCGCGTAAAGACTTTACAAATTAGGAAAGCGAACGATTGAAACTTTCCAAGATAACAACTTTCCTGGTTTGGTGCAAATCTTGTGAATTCAGCATATTAAGCTTCATCGGTATAAGAGAATGGAGGGACCACTTTCCCCGGCTTACGTACCTGTCAACATGGAAGCAACCATGATGGTCATAGCAAGGACAATCAGACCGGTGATATTCATTGTTGGAAGACACAGCAATGTCGTCAGAACTTCGTGGACAATATGAATGATGTCCAAATACACTTCGAGGATTAAATAAATGATCGGGATGTTTGCAATGTTCAGCTGTCGGCAGATGATTCTGACAATCAAAATCCGATTAATCACGGAGGGAGTAAACAGCCTGTGACATCGCTGTGACAGCGTGAGCATTGTCAATTTTCTTCCAGGTGCACGTGACGGAGTCGGGGGGACAATTTCATTCGGTCAATACTGGCGTTTGAAAGATTATCCACGACTAAACCTCCTGGAAGTAAGGCAAGTTTTCAAAGCGCCATGCAAAACATCACTTAAAACCGAAATCATTGCTTCCTTACGATTTATCGGTGATGTTCCTCCAAGCGACAGTTTCCCAGTACTGTGTATCAACATAATGAATCAAATATAAATGTTTAACTGCAAACGATGAAGTAACTGAGGGATACACTTCATGTGTTGCCACCAGATATCTCTCACTGCCTGAATTTTGGCTTTACGTAATAGGCAGAAGCTTCAATTTTTTTGTGTTAGTGGGGTACATGAATCTGTGAACCTGATGACTTGAATTCAGTTCCTGAGGATAACAGAGCTATTTTCATAACAATTAGTGTTCCATGTGCAAATGTACGTTAGCCTATTCAATGGCACACTGATGACCCCGCGCTCTCATCGTTCGTGGGGTTCTCATTAAGTCAGTCCTTTTGTATCATGAGGTCAACTAGTCTGAATTGAGCAAAATTTGCACGAAACATGCAGAAGGGCCTTGCCTATCATACGGAAGCGTCAGAATGCAAATCTGTAGAGATTTAAAGTAATATGGCCCACATTTATATAATAATAATAATAATAATAATAATAATAATAATAATAATTTATTATATTAAAGTGCTTAATAAAGTAAAACTTTTTCAAAGCACTGTACAATAAAACATAGTGACAGAGTAAGACAACGAAATAGAGATAAGAAATTAAGGAGAACAGTAAGTAAAAGCAGAGTAGCCTAAAATACATGTAGGTACTTAAAAAGAGAAAGACGCATAAAAATTAATAGGCAGTAGTAAAACGGTGTGTCTTGAGCTGCTTTTTAAACAGGGCAGTCTGGGTCCCGGTGAGGCAGCGCATGGAAGAAGGCAGGGAGTTCCACAGCCTGCATGCCCGGACACTGAATGCTCGGTCACCACATGCCCCATTTGCGCGTGGAATGGCGAGAAGCCATGGATCACCCGATGACCGAAGCACCCGGCCCGGACGACGCAGACTGAGGAGATCTCGCAGATACATTGGTGTACTCTCCCGATGAATGATCTTGTGAGTCATCAGAAGAGTCTTATATTCAATGCGCTGCCTCACAGGAAGCCAGTGCAGGGATTTAAGTACAGGCGTGATGTGATCACGGCGTGGTGTGCGAGATAAAAGTCGAGCAGCACTGTTTTGTGCCCTTTGAAGTCTGGAAAGTTCACACTCTGGGAGGCCCAGTAAAAGACTGTTATTGGAATCAAGTCTGGAGGTCACAAGGGCATTGACGACC
>NMRB01000446.1:0-19010 GCA_002633025.1 Notospermus geniculatus | reverse complement strand
TGGGACAAAACCAGAGAGCAAACTTGAGGAGGACACGCGATTCTCATGATGAATGGGAGCTGTAAATCCTGCTCTAATTTTAGCAATTTTCTCATGAAAAAAGTCCACGAACTTGTTTGCCAAATCGAGCTTATCATCTGTAGCTGGAAATCTGGCACTAGACCCTGCAGACAAGAGCCCACCGACCTCTCTGAACATCTGCTTGGTCGAGCAGTCCAAAAGCTTATCATGGAAAAACTTAGATTTGGCTTCGGCTATCATAGCCACCACTAGTTTGCTCTGTTCAACAAACATGTCCCGATGGACCACAAGACCGCTACGCTTCCACTGACGCTCTAACTTGCGTCTAAAACGGCGGGCATTATGGATGTTATCATTGTACCACAATTTTGTGGTTGTACCTTTCAGACGAATTGATCTCATCGGGGCATGTTTGTCCAACACACTAGACACCACGTTGGAATACACTGAAAATGCATCAAGAGTTCCACTGAAAATGTCCACATGATGATGAATGTCACAAGCAAGTTCATTTATGTCAATGTTCTTCAGTTTTCGACCTTGTCTTATCACACCAGACTCCATTGGTTTACAATTCAAGGGTAGTTGAAAAAAGACCGGATAGTGATCGGAAATGTCTCTACCAGTCTCGACCGTGATGTTAACTGCCACCAAGTCACGCTCATTATCACGGCAAATAATGTGGTCCAAAGTATTTCCAGACCGGTGCGTTGGCCCTTCAATGACCTGGTGAAGACCACGCGCAGCTAAGAGCTCCAAGTACTTCACCGATTCTGGGTCCTCGGGGTGATTCACTTTAACATTTATATCGCCCATGATCACAAATTATGCTAAATTTGATTCCCGGAGTTCTTTAAAAATGCACATTTCGTGCTTACGACTCGATTTTCGACAACTGGTTTAGCATGCTAGGCCTACATGCTCAAAAATAAATCTTTGCAACCAACCCCCTCTTTGTGTTTGCTCATGGCTGATTTCGGCCAGCCGATTATACGACGTTGGCCATCGCTGAAAATTTGGTAACCGTCTTTAGAATTTACAGGAGTAGAAACTAAAGCGTAAGCGCGAATCTGGTCTCTTCTTCACGTCCTGCAGCCTATAAATGGCTGGGCAACGCTTCCTGATGTCAAGGGTATAGATATTTAGTACTAAGCCAACTCCACGAGAGCTGAGCGATACCTTACAATCGAGGCACAATAGTGCCTCGAAAGCAACAAACTGGTGCCCAAGGAGATATGCCTTCTTACTTCGTGTGAATCCCCGTTTTGTACGTAACACGTTGGTAAAGTTCTTATACATGCTCTGTTCGGGAGATTCTCCCTGCCGCAACGACAGTTGGTCGTCATCCTCCGCGGCAGACGCGGAGTTGTTGTTGTTGTCGTAATTTGCTTCACGCCAGGCTGGCAGCCAGGTGAAAATAAAGATGATTAAATCAAAGAACATCGTCGTCCCAGCATCGTTAATAATAATTTGGAGTTATCGTACGAACATTGCTGGTAGCAGAGCGTAGTTATGTCACTGGGGCAAAGAGACTTGTAACATCGAAAAAATCGTCAGAAACGACGGTAGGATTAATCGCAAAAACGGCAACCACGAGGGGTATATGCTGCTGTACATAGACTGTATCGTTGTGTACATCCGAGTGCAGACCCAGTAGTGCATGTAGAGTCCGATAGAGTGCGCGGCGTGCGGTCGAATGGAAACAATGGATCCAATAACAAACTTAAAGAAGAAAAAGGCCACTCTTAAACGGGCCTACACCAGACAGAAGGCAAAGTTGTTGATTTTGTTAGAGGATAAGGAAGCAGAACGAATTAAGAAGATAGAACTCAAACTGTTCGAGGTATTTACAGAAGCGTATGACAATGCGATGGAAGTTCTTGCACAGTTGATGGATGAATATGAGAAATTGGAGGATTATGATAAGCGAGACGATACATTAGGGGAATGTTTGACCATGGAAGAGGACTTCACCACTATGGACGGCGTGTTCAATTCGTTTTTAAGGCAGGTTAGTGAGGTCGGTGCCCGTGAACAGGCCACTAGAGATGTCCAGACAGAACATGCTGAAGGGGCCACAGGCATAGTGGGAGCGGGTGAAGTTGACCAGAGTATCGAAACAATTCGACAAGAAATCGCTGATATGGATCAAGAGATAAAAGAACTGGAGCAAACTATAGCAGAACAGAGAAATCGTAAGAAGCAGTTGTCAACCGCGTCGTCACCGCAGCCTGATAGTAAGACAGAGGGCACAACACCAGAATCGGAATCGAAGGAAGAGAAGATAGAAAGTGCAGCACAAAAATCAGAGACGGAGGTAGAGGAGACGGGAAATGTCGGAACACAGGATAGTAGCGAGAAGGCCAGGGAACCCGCTCAGGAGGGAGAATCGGGTGGAGCTCGTGGTACCAGGGATACCGATAGAGAAACAGGGTCACGTGGGGTTACCACGCTGATTCCAGATGACATACCTGAGCCAGGAGCTGCCAGTACCCCAAAGTGGAAATTAGAACCGGGAACTCTGCCACAGCCAAAGTTTGATTCGCAGCCACAGATTCCTCAAACCCCTCAGGAACCTAAAAAGGTAATGCATCAGAATTGCAACAATCGACAATATTCGATCCGACACGGCATCTGTCAAGGGTTAAGGTACCGAGATTTCAGGGAGATAAGCGTCAATACCAAGGATGGAAGGCGGCATTTATGGCATGTGTAGATAAAACACTCTCTACACCGGAATACAAACTGTTGCGATTGAGAGAATGTCTGCAGGGTGAGGCACTGCATGTTATTGATGGACTGGGTCACTCAGCAGCGGCCTACGATGCAGCATTAGTCAGATTGGAAAGGAAATACGGGGGTCAACGGAGACAGATCGCGCTGAAATTCGATGATTTAGAGAGCTTTAAACCAGTGAGAGACGGCAACGCTCAAGATCTTGAGAAATTCGCAGAACTCTTGGATGTGTTGGTCGTGAACCTCTGTGACGGGGGACTGCAACAGGAGATGGGAGGCGGATCGCTCTACTTCGCAATACAAAAAAGCTCAGTGAGTCCCTGTTAGTACGCTACCAACGCTGGGTACAGGAAACTCACGCTGCGGAATCAGTTGAAACATTGCGAAGTTTTGTGAATTAAGAAGCACAGTACCAAATAGCAGCGGCGGAGACGGTAAAAGGGATTGATCGAGGGAACAGCAAGAAAGAGAACCCTAGTGGCAAGAACCAGAAGAATCAAAAGGTCAAGGTCAAAGAGAGTAGTTCGGGAGCAGGTGCAAGGACATTCTACTCAGAGGAGAAAAATACACAAAGTCAGAAAGATAACACAGGTCAGGAAAGTAGGCCACCACCAAGGGCTCCACCTTCTGCGGATAGATACTGCAGGGGTGAGCAGTGTTCGGTATGCAGTGATGGAGGATACCATGGACTGTGGGCATGCCAGACATTTCGCGATATGCCAGTGGACAAGAAATGGGAGATAGCCAAAAGTAGAAGAGCCTGTTTCCGCTGTTTAGGACTGCGGCACAGTGGGACAAATTGTGGAAAAAGTCGTACCTGCGGGATAAATGGCTGTAGGGCAACGCATCATCGTCTGCTTCACAAGGATAGAGAGAGAAATACAGAATCGGACACGGGTAACACAAAATCCGCGGGAGCAGAAAGCAAAGGCACTCAAAGTTCGTCTCAGGGGGAATCAAAAGAAAGGACGCACGTCACTACCAACTCGACAACCTTGTGCAGCTCAACCACAGAGTTTGTTGCCCTTCGAACCATTCCCGTTTATTTAGCCAGTGAAACGTCCAGGGTTATGGTAAATGCATTATTAGATCCTACTTGAATAGCGATGTCGCAGCGGAGTTGGGCTTGGAAGGAACTAGCGAGCAGATTACAGTGAGCGTGTTGAACGACAAGCAAGAGATGTTGAACACATCAGTCGTGGAGTTCCGTATCACCAGTTTGGATGGTAAGACAACAAGAAAGGCAACGGCATATACCACAGAGAGAGTGACAGGAAATATGCAGGTGATGAATTGGGATCAACAGAAACACAAGTGGAGTCACCTTGAGAACATCAACTTTCCCAAAGTAGGATCGCGGCCTACAGTGGATTTGTTGATTGGTGCAGACCAGGCAGACTTGATATGTTCGATTCGAGACATCAAGGGCAACCCGGGTGAACCAGTAGCACGATTGACGCCATTAGGATGGACTTGTGTTGGGGCTACATCTTGTCAATCAGAGGGATACCAGTCTCACTTCGCTTACTACTCGAGTGATAACAACAGTAGTTTGGAAAATCTCGTTAGGAAATACTGGGAATATGAAGAGCCAGCGGTCACTCAGATAGTAAAGCCAGCAGAAAAAGAAGCCTTGGAGACAGCTACAAATTCGCTCTTATATGAAAATGGTAGATATTCCGTGGGAATTCCGTGGAAAGCAGAAAAGGCAGAACTTTCTCAGAAGGACAGCTTTAAAGTGGCGATGAAGAGACTGGAAAATACGGAAAGAAGATTGATGAGGTCACCGGAAATCGCTGAAGCGTATCAAGAAGTCATAGACAAGTACCTGTGCAAAGGATACATACGTAAGGTCCCAGAAGATGAGGAAGAGCCATCAGAAGTTTGGTATCTACCGCACTTTCCTGTTGTGCGACCTGAGCGGACCACAACCAAGACTCGGCTGGTGTTTGATGCCGCCGCGAAAGCCGATGGAATGTGCCTAAACGATGCCATACATCAGGGTCCCAAACTCCAGAATGAAATCTTCGATGTGTTGGTGAGGTTCCGTGAAAATCCTGTTGCATTGGTATGTGATATATCTGAAATGTACCTACAAATCAAGTTGAAGCCGGCAGACAAACCGTTTCATTGCTTCCTCTGGAGAGGAATGAATAAAGAAAAGCCACCGGACATTTATGAATTTGATCGGGTCATCTTTGGAGTGAACTCGTCGCCATTCTTAGCGCACTTCATATCGCAGCAGAATGCAGAACGGCATGAAGCGGAATACCCTTTAGCGGCAGAAGCGGTAAAGAAAAGTACATACATGGATGACAGTATGCCGTCGGTGAAAGACACAGAGACAGCTATAGAACTACAGAAGCAGCTCTCGGAGTTGTGGGCCTTAGCTGGGATGCATGCTAGAAAATGGCTTTCTAACTCAGTTGAGGTGATGAAACAAATTCCAGCAGTAGATTGTGCCAGTGAAGTCGATTTGGATAAGGGTCATTTGCCAGCAGTAAAGACGTTGGGATTGTTATGGTCGCCTGACGAAGATTGCTTCAAGTTCCAGATTAATCAACCAGAAGTAGAGCTGCTGACAAAACGAGAATTCCTAAGGAAAACAGCGACGCTGTTTGATCCACTAGGACTCATAGCACCATACATTGTCCGGGCAAGAATTCTGCTACAGGAAATATGGGCAAGTGCAGTCGATTGGGATGAAGAATTACCGGAGAAACTGTCCGCGAAAGCTAGAGAATGGTTTGCAGAACTTGAGAGCTTACAAGAGATCAAAATACCGAGAGGTTTGAGGACAGCGCCATCTGGGGATCTGACATTTCATATCTGTGTGGATGCCTCACAGGAGGCCTATGGTGGCGCCATCTACTCGCGATTCGTCAACGATGAAGGACATGTCATTTGTCGTCTTGTAGCAGCAAAGTCGAAGGTTGCATCATTACATTCCATAAGCATACCAAGGTTGGAGTTAATGGGCGCAATGGTTGGATTGAGGTTGGCAGAGAAAGTCGGAAATGCGCTACAGATTGGGATGCAAAGTTGTACATTTTGGAGCGATAGCACAGACGTGTTGTTTTGGATCAGAGGACGGAGTCGGAACTTTAAACCTTTCGTCTCGAACAGAGTCGGTGAGATCCAACGACTAACCAATCCAAGTCAATGGAGGTATATTCCAACACGGGAGAATCCGGCGGATCGTTTGTCACGTGGAATGACGGCTGAGGAACGACGAAATATGGTGGACAGGTCCAGCATTTCTGTCATCGGAACCGGGGGAATGGCCAGAAAACAAGATTGAGACCATGATGGAGGCTGTGAGAACCAAGGAGGCGAATTCGGAGCTAAAGAAACAGTTTCAGCAAACTCAGGAGGCAGAAACCACACTTGTCGCCATTGCACCACCAGAGGATCGGTTAAATCCAGTACATCACTCAAACTGGAAGAAACTGTTGCGAGTAACAGCCCTAGTCATGAGGTTCATTCAGAACTGTCAATTACCATCAGAACTCCGACGAAGGGGAGCATTACAGCCAGACGAATTGCAAGAGGCAGAAATGCACTGTATCGGCCAGAGATAGTGTTTTCATTGTGGTATGCATCTAACGAGCTTCCGTAGAAGTTGGTAATTTCACGAGTGCGCATGCGCAGCCACCGCGTGCTTACCACGCTTTCGCCATTTTGTTTTTTGAATGCATAATTTTCTAATCGTCATAATTATGGGCAAACATGTTGAAATGGATGACACCTGATGCCCAGATAAGGGTAAGAATGATGTACAAGAACTAAGGAATAAATATGTGAATATGTGAAGTTTGTATATTCGCCGGGTGAGCCGTAATTTGGCGTTGTGAAGGGCCGTAAAATCTTCGGTCACTATTTTTTGGGACGTACGTTATGTACCACGTGTAGTATGCATTCCGTAGGCAAAGATTGGTCAAATTGTCTGCTAATGTTATAGACAGCTTTGTGCTGATAGAATCATTGCGGTGTCTATGATCTAATATTTGAGAGAAGCTTATTAGGAAGTGCCTGTGCACATTTTGAGCATTGTTGTTTTAGGAATTAGAGTCATCACCCATGATGATAGTTTCGTAGGTTGTCAACAGGTGGCACCATTGAGTAGCAGCTCAGTTTGTCTGTCTTTGGTGTAACAGGTGAATGAGGCCTGGGTGAATCTTTTGGTTTAATGTTGTTTCTATCGGGTTTGCTGTTGAGTGGGGGGTGTCATGGGCATCCATCTCTGATTAATTACTTTGTTAAAGGGGAACTTGGTCGTTTCTATTTTCCTTCGTCACTTATGAACTCTTTTTGTATTTGTAGTTCAACGTGTACGTGTTCTATGGTAAGCCAGCGATGAGATGAGTTCTTTCAAGAATAAAGACAACAAGATATGAGGAAGAACATCTTTTTTGTTACTTCGAAGCCGACACAACTAATGAAATAGACCTTTGTCATGTTTGTCTGAATTCAACCCACTTAGGCCCTGTAACTTCGTTTCATTGCGTTAGGGTAATAACATGTCAATATCATGTAAAAGGTATAAATGCTCGGAGGCCAAAAATAAAGTTCTCATTCATCATTTGTACGCCTGCGTTTTCGTTGGTCCATGGTCCCCGGCCCGAATGTGGCTTGACTTTGATGACCCGTCGCTGACAAAGGGTGTATTTAAAGTCGCAGAGTATGCACAGCTAATCACTTCCAGTTCGGCCGAATTTTAGTGCAACCTCGTGCGTGCGTAATGTATAGAACCATAGAACCACACATTATAGCATTATCCTGTATCGAGATTCGGGGAATTCCCTTGGGGAATCCCCAATGCTGCGTGTAGTCTTGCGCAGCCCGCCGTTTCGTTCCACAGTGCTACAATACGGATTCCCAGATTCGAAACAGCGGCTGGGTGATCGAGACTATGTTCGCCGATTATAACCCATCTGTCTATACTGTGCGGCTTTAAACATGAGGAGTCCGCTCTCGCGTACCTGCTGCAAAGATCGAACCGCGCTCAGAGTTCTGACAGCGGTAAGAGGTATTAAGCCCCGGGACAAACAACATCTGTTTCCGTGGAATAATGTTCTATTTTTAGCCAGATCCGCAGGCTGATGACTCACCTGTGGCAATGATGATGTAACAGTAAACATGGCATTCCAGAAATAGGCTGGGGGCTATTTTCCAGCCTATATAAATAGAAATACAGGTATCTGTATCGGGTGTGCAGGAAATTATGCTCGGAGATTATGTCCTGGGTTGAGTGGAATAATTTTACAGTAGTTTTAGCGCAGTGTGTCCCTTATGAAAGCCCTTGGATGGGAATGATGCGTTGGCGTGAGCGAAAACGGGAGGTGAAAGCTCGGGCAGCTGCTGATGCCACATGATTCGATACGAAGGCCTCAAGGACACGCGATGCAGATGACCATTACTAAGAACGACTGGTGATACAAAGTAACATGCAAATGAATTTTACACGTAACAAGGTAACATAAATCATGCATACAGGCCAAGATCCAACGAAAATGGATAACGATAGGCGGCTGACATCGCTTGGTCGAGGTCGACAACATGGAACGGGACCTGGCAATGACCCCAGATGATTCAAATTTTCAAAAATTCTTTTATTTTACACTTTTGCCCTGAATTGGCCGATCAAGCCTATCCCATTCTAACTCAACCGACAGACTTGAAAACGCACAGTTACATTTATATGCAATACATGTACCTTTTCCCCTCCAAGCTAATTTATAATTCCTCCAAGCTAATTTATAAAACCCCTTTCCTTTCAGCCTAGTCAAGCCTTACATTTACTAATTACATTCACTGTTGGGCTGAGGAACCAATTTTGGGGGCCTGGACTCTTTTCATTCCTTAATAGCTGACCCGTCCTGTTTGGGTTGGATACTTCAGATCTACATTTGGGTTCTGCTCAGTCTTTTGTAGAGTTTCAGATTGTAAAGTTCCAGCCTGAAGAAGACCCCGGTTGGGGTGGAAAATTTGCTAAATATTCTGGAAATTGACTTTATATACTTTATTACCTTTTTCCCTCAATATACAACGTATTCAAAATAAACTATGTATGGGTGATTTTTTTTTAAATCTTTGGGTGGCCCCAAACTTTTGGACTGTAGTGTATATTTTACACTACACTAACGTCGGCGAACGTAAGCATATTCTGAATTGAATATAATGTGGCTTTAATCAACCTGTGCTGAGGTTAGCCATTACCACTGTCATGCAATGACGACGACAATAATATTCCGATATCATTGTTTGTTTTATGCTAACTGAAACTGCATATTGTGTTTATGGTTACTTTGCCCGGGAGAGCAGCTGACATTTTCACACCCCGTGGTTTGCCTGTGCGGTTACCTGCTATGTTGATCTCAGCAATGTGGAACCTAGGCTAGTACCTGGTCCTACCGATAGTGTCGCTTTTGAATGGTAGGACCAGTCTTGGCCGCCATTTGTGGAGGAATTCTGACAGTGACGTCACTTGAAAATTTTATGTCAATTATGTAAATTTATTTACTATACCGGAATACAGATAGGAGGTGACCGACCTTTGACCCAGGAAATTCACCAATCACGCCGGGGGTTTTCCATGTTAAAAAAAAATGTTAAAAAAAGAAAATCTATCAACATAATAGTTCACATACTTACCACCTGCGCCAGCACCGACCAATCAGAGGCACGAAGGCGGTAGGCACGCCAGGTCCTAACATATGCAAAAGCCCGATGTAAAATAGTTAGGATCGGGTACCAGTCTATGAGGAACCAAACAAGTAACAATTGCAGTTCCACGTTAGACCTATACATACGCGTTTTGTTCCGTGCGTTTAAATTTTCATGAACACTTATCTGTCATCAGGTATAAAGAAATCTTGCGAGCCACACAAATCCGTTTCACTTTATACAATTAACATTTCAGACACAGAAATGCGTTTCAGTCTTATAGATAAATTTTCTGTGCACTGAATTTTTGTGGACATAACCGCCCATACAAAAGCCGTTGGCAAACGAGTGCGTCATGACCAGAAAGAATGCTATTCAATCAGGAAGATGACAAACTAGGTCACTGCCCAGAAGGATCAAGTTTGAGCTCTGATGATCCACTGAGCCAGATCAGTAAAGCTGAACCTGATCTTTTCTGGTTTTCTTACTTTTGTTGAGGTGTTAATAATTCTATGTACAGGAAGCCTTATAGACGGTCACAATTTCGATAAAAGATTTGACATATTGAGTGTATTGAAGCCGTAGAGGCCAGGGGCCTGTTTCGTAAAGTGGCTTTAAGCTAATGGTACCTTTAACCAAATGGGAAATACATTGAGTCAATGGAACCATTAGCTTGAAACAACCTGAAGTGTGGAATGTGGCATAAATTCATTCTTGACCGACAATTAGCCATAACACGATTGCAACCAAGGCAAATTTCATCCTGATTTTTTTTATTTACGTATTTATGTATATCGACCTACCTACAATGTTCAAGTTCGCTTTCCTAAACAACACCTTCTCACTTGTAAAATGAAAGCCGTACGAAACTGGGAACCGCTCAAACAATAGAGAAGAAACCACGGAGGAGGTAGCGGTAATTTCCAGCCCTTTTTAGCAATGATCCTACTGCATGTTCTCTGCCGAAAGAGACGCACGTACAGCATGATTCGGCCGGAACTCCAAAGCTGGGTAAAGTTAAGAATCCTTATGTTTACCCAGGATGATCCTGGGTAAAGAAAATGGTTACCCAGGATAATCCTGGGTAAACATAAGGTATACCCAGGACGACATTGGCCCATTCAGCGGAACTAAGCAATAAAAAGCAATGCTCCGTGAGTACGTGACACGAGCGTTACGGGCTTTTGTCGGTCTGATACTTTCAGTCTCTGTTCCCTACTCGTCGAGCTGAGCTTGCATTTTATCCACTTGATGACTTGCTGTGCACTAAAACGAAATTTAAGTTGTCAGTTACGTTGCATCCTCGCACCCAGGGTCTTCACAACCGGCTCCCCAACTCGCGCTTGGTTCAGACCCTGGCGACATCCATGCCATTTTGGTGGGGAACCAGAGCTGTCATTCGGCAGCGTGCATAAATTATGGAATGAGATACAATGCTATGAGCCTGGTATCCGGTAACTCGTAATACCAGATGTATGTGCAGCCGTTGTAACACTAGGCGCGATATTTGTCCATTACATCAAGTGGCATTTCCCCACTGCTTCGCATGGTTTATTCGTGAATTACCAATTGGCGAGTACACATGAGGGAATGTCCGTCTTCCCCACCAAAACGGGGTGGATGTCCTCAGGGCATTGAGGGAGGGTACGACCGTAAATGACCAGAGATTCTCAGGATGGTTACGTTGCTGCAGGCAAATATCCAACGGGCTTTGGAACCACTTTTAAAATGACATGATGTTATGGCGATTGATCCTGCATTGTGATTGTGGCTTGCGGTACCAGTGATTAGAGGGCGTCAGGTATCAGTAATATGATTTTCTGTCGGGTTTTCCTCTAATCGGAACAATAGAGGTGGTATGAATAAAAACCAAGCATATGCTGGTAGTAGAAGCAAATAGTAAAAGTAAATACTACTAGTAAAAAGTAGAAGTAAAAGTAAAAGCTTCATTCTGTAAGAATAACCGTTAACTTCTGCTTCATAGTAAATGCTTTTGCTAGACTAGTATCTACTTGTTCACACCTATGTGGGAAGGTTATTCAATGAGGTAACATAACCAATTGCTGGGCCTGTAATGCAATATTTGGTGATTGGGGTGTAGTAGGTTTCTATTGTTAGCCAGGCCACGCAGGTCAATAATTCATGTAGTACTGTCTAGGTTTCAGACTATTTTGGGGGCCATCGTTTTCATGTGTCCCATAAAAGACCACTTAGGACTTAAAGGGGTGGTACGTCCAGTTTGCCCGCTTTTTAAAAAAGTGAACTTGGAATTGTAAAAATTGCCATCTGAGAAATCCACACCATTCAATCCAAGCATTGAGTTAATGGAACCATTAGCTTAAAGTCAGGCCCTTGAAGTGTGGAACTGGGCATAAATTCATTCTTGACCTACAATGAGCCATTACACGATTGCAACCAAGGCAAGTTTCATCCTATATTTTTTCTATTTACATATTTATATAATAAAACTCTACTGACCTACAATGTTCAAGTTCGCCTTCCTAAACACTTTCTCACTTGTAAAATGAAAGCCGTACGAAACTGAGAACCGCTCAAACAATAGAGAAGAAAGTTAATGGCACTGTTAGAATAGGCCATTATCTGTGTCAAATAACGGAAGAGGTATAGGAGAGCCTGGGTATGAGGCGGAGATCCATAGTATTGGTAGTCTACATCAAAAATCGCAAAATATAGTGTGAGTGGTAGGGTTAGGATGATAAACACAAGGCTGACAGTCAGAAGCATAACCGTGATGTTATGTAACTCTTTTGTACCTGTCTTGGCGTCACTTTTCTGCATTTCTTGTCGCTTCCTTTGGCTAGCGACGATCTTACTGATAATAAAAACATTGCAGATGAAAATGACCAAGAATGGGAGACCAGCATACGCCATCACGTTGATGTAATACCACGTCCCCGCAAAAAACTTGGCGTACGAACCATCGCCATATGCGCCGGAACAAGAACTTGGGGATTCATTGAAGAAAATCAAGATGTGGCCATTTAACAGGAACAAGAGACTGAACACAAAAATAAGTCCAAAAAAGGTCATTTTCATTGTAACTAATGATCGTGCCTGTAGTGGGAATCTTACACTTATAAACCGTTCGACGGTGAGTAGTGAGACGCCCCACGACGCCACCTGTCTGATAAATGGTACCAGGAAAACATGAAACTTGCACAGAAAACGTGATACACTTCGTATATCAATACGATACGAGTAGTACAACCAAAAGTCAAGTAATCCAACGTACAGCACGGCCGTGTCACTCACCGCCAGTGTAACCAAGAGAATTCGAGTAGAAGAGTTACCGATGTGTCCGCGAACGACAGTAAAAATTGTGGCAATGTTTAAAATGGTGCCTGCAAATAACATGAAGGGAGCGATGTAATCAACTAGAGCCATGGCTAGCCGAGCCTCCCAGAAATCTTGTAGACTCCTCAGACTATATGTCTGCGGTGACGAAAACATCAACAGTGTAGTCATGGTAGACGAAGCTGCTGGAAACCGTCTGCCGAGACATGGGTGTTCAATCGCGCTTGTGTGAAATGATTGCAAGGTAGAAGCAGAAAATCTTGCATTCGTGTTAGATTCCAAGCAGTACAAATCGCTCCGGAAGCAATAAAAAGCAATGCTCCGTGAGTACGTGACAAGAGCAGTACCTGCTTTTGTCGGTCTGATACTTTCAGTCTCTGTTCCCCACTCGTCGAGCTGAGCTTGCATGTTATCCACTGGATGACTTGCTGTGCACTAAAACGAAATTTCAGTAGTCAATTACGTTACTGCAAGCAAATATCCAACGGGCTTTGGAACCACTTTTAAATGACATGATATTTATGGCGATTGATACTGCATCGTGATTGTGGCTTGCGGTACCAGTGATTAGAGAGCGTCAGGTATCAGTTATGATTTTCTTTCGAGTTTTCCTCTAATCGGAACAATATTTATGTTCAGCACACCATGTAAAATGAAAATGTGATGAACATATCGGTTTTACTCAGCCTCTTTCTTTCTTTATTTCTTCCATTCATTCTTTCTTCCTTCCTTTCCTTCTGGGTGATTGTCGCACGTTTCTGACAATACGGCTGAACAAATAAATCAGGAATTTTTACACGATATGTATCTCATATCTGGCCATGTCTGAAAGGTTTCGTTTTCCTGATTCGATCAAAGTTAGCCGAGTTTGGGGTTTGATTTGTCGCAGTTTTGCCGAGTTTTCAACCTCCACGCAGTTCTTGCTGTCCTTTGTTGCCATAGACTTTAGGCATTGTCCAGCATTTCAAGAAATCGCTGCGTGGAGTGTGTCAAACTAATGCAAAATTATGCGAAATTATGTATGGCGCCGATTATGTATCTGGGTCATCATATCGAAGGCAGTCTTCTTAAGCATGGCGCACACCTGAGATTCTTTGTGCGATTTTTTAGGAAACTGCCCGTCCAACTTCTAGAGCGACTGGAGGTTTGCACGATTTGTCGCCTAGTCTGCGGGAGATCGTTGCACCAAGCGACCAGTCACTGTGGTCGCCCGATTTATCGAATCTCGTCTCATATCTTCTCATCGTTTCAGTGGTCGTTACATTGTTTGCGGGAGATTGTTGCACTGGGCGATCTGAATGACCGGTTTCAATGGCCAAAGGAGACCAAAGAATTTCGATCGCATCCAAGAGACCAAGCCAATTCAACAATTTGAATATGCATCAATAGTCAATAGATTACGTGAGAGGAAAAGGGTGAAAAATCGGGGACAAGATTGAACAATGCTAAACATGTGATGATTTTAGTGGTGAGAATTGCCTAAAGACCAGCTCACAAAAAATTATACTGTATCCGATGTGTTTAGTGGCCGCGGCCGGGAAGGCTGTCGTGCCTAGATTTTCTAATTACACATGTTCCCGGCAAGATACAAAATGCAATCTTACAAATAGGCCTGAATCATGCACTACTACAGGTAGTAGTGCATGATTCGCAAATCCTACAAGGGTAATGTTCGACAACTACCTCGTAGTTGAGAATTGAAGGGAAAATAACACACCAAGTTCATTGAAACACGATTTATTGAAGTTTGACTCACGTTTCATTTATGGGAAAAACGACATGGGACGTCTGACCAATGTGGTTGTGAAAAGTCACGCTTGAGGACATTTTTGTTACGCCTATGCGCGCTACTTGCTCGCCGGGAACGTGTGACTCGTCTGCAACAAAGGGTTATCCCCACTTTGTCGTTTTGTAAAAGCGGTGACAGACTAGTGCGTACGCGACGCGGAGCGACGTGTTTTCTTTTGTGTTTTTGCGCTCCACTGCACATGGTGCTCAGTAGTGCCTGAAAACACAAAAGAAAACGCTTAGCTCCGCGCCGCGTCGCGCTAGTCTGTCACCGGCTTTAGTCCAAGTGACGAATAGTCGTCACAATAGCGATTTTATGCCAGCATAGGCCTAAATGCGATACAACAAATGCACTTTCAAAACATATTTCATTAGAAAATCGATTTACAGTACTAGTATATCCTCAAAGGGATTCTGGCTTATTACACAAAGTTGCCAGTGTCGTTGGTGCTGACCATTCCCTGCAGTGCACTTATCCTAATAAAGTCCGCTTTCTCTTGGTCCTTGGCCTGTTTGGCTACCTTCTTTTTTGGGCGGGGGGGGGCTTCGCTGCGGCAGTTTTTGCAGCCTCAGCATCTCTAACGACGTCACTGAGTTCCTGCAGTAGCTGTTGCAGTTCGTCATACACCTCATCTACACCGGACCCGAAATGGATATCAAAAGTTACCGTATATACAACAACCGACTTTCCTCTTCATACAATACAACATTTTTGACCCACCCTGTATAGGCAACCCAAATAAAGTTCACGCCATTGGAAAACGACAAATAGCCTATTTCCACGTTCAACTCTTACCAGAACGCAATCTTTAGGTTTCTTTGCCCCTTTACTCTGGCTGGCAGAAATAGCCAGCACTTCAACAATGAATGTTTATTGACCAACAAATAGTATTAACTGGAGGTGGTTAAGGTGTGAGGATCTTACAGTGAACAGTTTTACCCCCACTGAGCTCAGTGTTGACATAGTGATTTAGCCACACAGAGTGCTATGAATAAGGACCATTGTATGTTGGAGGGTGCGCATTCCTGGGAAAAGCCGAATTGCCTGTTTTAAATGAAACGTTTTTGGTCTAAAATGCTTATATTAAGGTCGAATTTAGGAATTCAAACACTAAATTTGATGTACGAAATCCTGGGAATACCATTGCAAACAGTTTCGATTCGTTCAGATAACTCCTTAAGGCTTTGCTGTTGGTCAGGCAGAGACCCACTAAGAGGGATTATAACACTTGAGGTGTTAATTACCGGACTCAAGGATGTTTGGAATCACCCCAGACATCAAAGCAAGGCAGGGGTTCCGACATTTCTGGAGTAAAGGAGCCAAAAAACGTAATGATCACAAACGCAATCGCGTGGCGAGGAGCAGTGACGCAATGTCAGCCTTCATTGGCCTTGGTTGATAAATATGCAATGGAACAGTGTGCCCGGCATTCAGTGGCCCACGTGACCACTCTACAAACATTTATAGTGGCCATTGGATTAATTCCTTGGTATATCAAATATCGAGAAATGTACTTGCTTTTTCCGGCTAACGATGTCATCCTTCCTGAATTTTTTTAACAACAGGTCTGTGTGTTCCCTGCATAAGCGCAAATCGACTACGAAACCTTTTCCACAGGCATTTAGGTTCTCGGCGATGGAGCCCCAAGCAGCCTTGGCATCAGTTTTGCTGTAGGGGTCCACAGCTAAGACCTCCCTAAGAAGGAGAACATCTTGTGTCTGATCGAATCTAAAAGGCTTCTTCTTATCAGTCATGATTGGTTTATCTGAAAAGAAATAGGCCTTTGTTATGTTTGAATTTTTGGAAATGATAAACTGAGTGGTGAGGCTACCCCACTGCAGGACATCATGACATGGATGAAATTCACCGTTTCAAATTGCATTTCCTGATGAAAAACCCGTAATTTAGGCCTAGATATGCCAAGAATTATCCACTTTGGAGTACACTAGTATGTCATGTGGTGCGCGCTCTAAAATGATCAGCCAGATCACTGAAATAAGACAGTTCAAACAAACCGTTGAAAGATTCAATGCACAGAAAATGAACGTACCTTGCCTGCTGCCAGTCAGTGAATGAATGGAAAATGAAGAGTTCCGGTGTAACGTTAATGAATGTACCCTGTTAGCCAGTGTCCGGCGGGCTGGGAATTATAGGGACATTCTGTAACGTTACAACAGTAGTGTCAACGGTTGTCCACCCGTAAATGACCGTCCGACCATTGTTCAGGTCTGATAGGCCTTTGGCCTATTGTGAGTCACGGCGAAGGCAAGTCAATAGATTTGGAATAAGGGCCAAATAAAATCGTTGTCCGAGCAGATCGCCCCAATAGCCTAGCTCACTAACAGTCACTCGTTCTCTCCTTTCAGATCACAGGTTCACCAGCTGCAGGTTCGAACCCCACAGCAAACCTTTACTCTTTCTTCGTTAATAAATCATTTGCTCCGACATTTCAGGTATATCATGATCTTTAAAGCAGGTGCAAACTGAAAATTTCAGTTGCAATAACATCCTTGGATGAGCTATGATGTTGTAATACCAGTTTCAAGTCACATACTGTGGTAGACCTCCCGATAAGTCAAAATATCAAATTTGATATATCAATATCATTATGATGCTCAACCTGGAGAATAAATGCCAGTATCTTGCCGAGGGCCAAAAACATAGGGAAGGAACTTGTTACTAGTGCTCTACCTGGCTTCGGAGACGAGTTATTCAAGAAACAAAAGTGTGACAGACAAAATTTCAACTTTTGATATACCAATTTCACCATGAACCAGGTATCGGAGACCTGAAATTTTCATTCCATCTTGTAGCTCAGGTCATGTTACCTAGGGGTAGGTCACATCCAGGTCTGTAGCTCTTGCAGGGACAAAGTTACAGTTGTGGCAGACTGAACTGACAGACGGACTTGTCTGACACAGATGGACACCATGACCAACATGGTATGGTTTCCAATACTAGAATCCGAAACCAAGGTAAAGTTCAGCCGTGGGAATTCGATTTTGCATACTTGGATGAATCTGAACGGTACACGCAGTTCGGACATTCAGTGACAGCTCAAGGCATAAATCCCAGTCCTCCCCGGACAGCCATTTACAGCAAGCGGTTATAATTATCTGTCCGCTGGACAATGATTTACATCACCAAATTGTTACTGAGCGTCCGGCGGACGATCGATGACGGGTACACTCGTTTACGTTGCACCGGGTCTGTCTTGGCTATTCATTCAGATTACCTAGGCCGAGGACCTCGTTCAGAACAAAAGACTTAGGGAGAGGCATTCCCGTACAAGAAACGGCGTTCGAACGCAATTGGATTGGTCAGGCGGCTGCATACTGACGTCATTCGCGTTCATGTTTGTCACTAATAGTGAGGTTAAGATCCTGAACGCGAACGACAAACATGAACGGGAAAGACGTCATTGTCGTTCCCGTGAAAAATTCGCGTTTATTTGGTTAAGAAGTGAATTACGGATGAACGTGAACGCGACCTATTGTTTAAGTAACTGGGCTTCCATTGTGCGTGTGTCTCGAACAATGCTATCTCATATTGGTACAATCTCCGACGGTGACGTCAGACTGTTTCACCTCACTGACTCTGCCATCAGCAGATCCGGACTACTTCAGCGGAGGATCGTATATATAGGTCACAGTGGTATTCCAGGGTGCCAAAATGGAATAGAAATTTTTCATGGTTTCATCCACAAACGAAATCCATGTGACCCAAATGAATTCGCGTTCTTATGCCATGTTCAAACGACAAATCGCCTCTTTCCACGTTCAACTCTTCCGAGAACGCAATCGGGTGGCGAGAAGCAGTGACGCAATGCCAGCCTTTATTGGCCACGGTTGGTAATTATGCAATGGGAACAGTGTTCCCGGCATAATTGAGCGTGGCCGAACTGGCCCCTCTACAAACATTACATCATGCCTATTGGATTGATTCCTTGAATATGGAGTTGACAGCCAAGACCTCCGTAAGAAGATCTGTCTAGGCTATTCATTCGAATCACCTGAGCCCAACACCTCATTCAGGACAATAGATTTAGGAAGAGAAATTCCTGTTCAAGAAACGACGTTCGAACGCGAGTGGGTTAGTCACGTGGCTGCCTACTGACGTCACTCGCGTTCACGTTTGCCGTTCGCGTTCAGGATCTTAACCTCACTAATAAGTCAAACCTTCAACATAATTAAAAAGAAAATATTGATGGCACTAATACGCTTCCGTAATCGATCACAACAGGGATAAGCTCATTTGCTTTTTGAATATCAATCACACCTTATGGATGGCGTTTTTACCGGTTACATTTCTATCAGAGGAAACATGTAGCAGGCTGATATTGTTGGGAAACCCCTGTCCTGAGGAGCGAATTGACCGCTATTTCCATTTATTTTTGTGGTGTTTTCGCAACAAATCTCTTCATTGGCAGGAAAACCTTTCAGAGCACGGCCTTCTGTGACGGCCCACTGAATTCTAAAGACTC
>NMRB01000445.1:352116-367215 GCA_002633025.1 Notospermus geniculatus | reverse complement strand
CACATAAGTTCCCTTCCGCTCTGTAACTTATGAACGACTGAAAATTTTGGGTTGATATTTGATGGGGGGATGTACCATGGGCCAACGGTGTGTCGCGTGAAAGAATCGGCCAAATCCAATTCTCCACTTTGCCACCAGGGGGCCAAAAGCCAAAACACAAAAACTACGATTACGCCTTTAATACTGAACGGAATTTCACAAAATTTTTATGGTAGGCTCATCTAGCAAGGGTACATAATATACTCTGTGGGTTTTCAATTACATTAATTTTTCAGCCCTGTAGGGGGCGCTTTGTAAAAACCACATAAGTTCCCTTCCGCTCTGTAACTTTGGAACGACTGAAAATTTTGGGTTGATATTTGGTGGAGGGATGTATCATGGGCCAACGGTGTGTCGCGTCAAAGAATCGACCAAATCTGATTTTCCACTTTGCCACCATGGGGCCAAAAATCCGAATCACATAAACTGTGATTGTGCCATTAATAATGAACGGAATCTTCAAAATACATGCCTGTCGGACTTGCACCCGGGGCGACGGGGGACGTTCAATGCTGTGCTTGTCTGTTTAAATATTGAAAAGCTTGGCAATGACGAAGAGCCTTCCAATGATCATACTCATTGGCAGTGGGGATTGACCAGATGTATGGGAACACGCTAGAGGGCGTACAGCTATGACTCGTAGTTGGCAATATGAAATTAAACTTGAAATAGGCCTGGGGGGTCATGGCAGTGGTGGATGGAAATGATATTTTGGCCATGGCAATGAACATGTTAAACTCCTTTGGTTAATAAACCCATGACCATGGGCGTCGCCATAGGGGGGGGGGCCTGAGGCCCATGGCCCCCCCCTAGCTTTTGCAGAGCAACAAAAAATTTTCAAAGCCACAAATGTTACATACTATGCCACCGAGGAAAGAAGCTAAAACGGCATTGCTGCGTGCAGCACACAAGCTGTTACAATGCTACATGTAGTCCAGAACAGAACATGCCGCTATAAACGATCATAAGTATAGGGCTAGGATCACTCACTCATTGAAAGATTGTACTCCACGTCAGATGTAAACGTTTTCGGTACAAAAACAGTATTTTTTGCAACTGGAAAATGCATGATGTCTCATTCCCAGATGCCAGGAAACGCATCTAAGCCCATTTAATGTTAAAATTTTCTTGGGGGAGGGCCCAACCCCCCCCCCCCCGCTCGGCTCGCTCGCGCCTTTGGCGCTTGCCGATGGTGGCCCCCCAACCCAACGGATGTGGCGACGCCCCTGATGACATGTGGAAATGAGGAGATTTGCGCAGATTAATAATGTCATCTAATTTTATGAACTCTTGCTCTTCTACTTGGTTTCAAGGACATGGTTCGATGAGTTCTCGAGGCTCCGGCTCTGCCATGTCGTGGATGGCAGACGTCAGAGAGATGAACCATGTTGGGTCGTTCAAACAACAACTCGAGTACCTCCTCACATCAAGAGAGAGACTGGAGTTGAAAAACGCATTACAGATATATACTAGAAACAGGTAGGTTGTCATATGCTGTACAGTACAGGTCACAATTGANAAACCCTATTTTCGTCATACATATTCAACATGTTCAACATATACCGGTACCCACCATACCCAGCGACGACCCAAGAAAGCGTATTCGCTTGTAATCAAGCTTCTGACCACAACATTGGTGGGGCTAACCGGTCAATTACTCACTTCTCTCTAAATACAGGGTGTCCCAAAAAATTCACAGTCACACTTCCCGGGTCTTCAGGACACCAGTTTTTCCAATGATAAGAAATTTTCCTGGAACAATATGGTCTTTATGTCACAACGATCGGACATCCAGTTTGGGAGTTAAGCTTATATTTTTAGTGAACGAATCCTCAGGGCTTTCCTCAACGATCCATTTACCCACAGTGACTAGCAGATTTCATAAGTCATTCAATGTTAATACCAGTAATGGGCTGTGTCACACCTTGACGATTTAGCCATGTTATGCCAACGTATGAAAAATTTGGCGATTACGCTGGCGAAGTCGAATAAGTTATGGGTAAGTTGTGTACGGCGAGGCTGTTGAAAAATTTTGTGCATGCCTAAAATTTTCGACATATGCCAGCATATGGTTCATACATCCTCAGACAGGAGGGCATATCCTGAGCAATTTGATCGACGTGTTACACACAACTAGTATTCTTGGGCTTTGACACACCTTTTCCTATTTGATAGTTATCACTTGATCCGTCACAAGTTGAATGTTGAATGATGTGGCTATAAAAAATGAAGATTTAGCCCAAATAGTGCAGTATGCTATGTATTACCATAGGATTTTTTTGCTAAAATTGATTTTTTTGCTGTTTTGGCTTCAGTATAGGGACCTGTCTGTCAGAAAATAACAGGGTGCAAATTTTTAGACCCTTCACTCTCTGGGGGAGGGTCACTTCATTCTTGGCCCCTAAAAGCTATTTTTGCACCTATTTCTGCTTTAAAAGTGTAATAAACCATCTCAGAATATAAAAACCAACAAAACGACTCTAGTATTATAAAAATCGGTTGTTAAGTGGCTGACATACTGTTCTAGGGGTCCTAAAATGGGTGACCCCCCCAGAAAGAGGGTGGGGGCCTGAAATATTTGAACCCCATCAATTTCTGATAGTTTGGACCCTAAAGAACCCAGAACTGCAAAAAAATCAATTTTAGCACAAAAATCCTACGGGAGCTGTTTTCTTGACGCACCATACCGCACTAAAAGGATGAAAAGATGGGATGGGTGAGCACTGGAAATCTGGCTTCTCTTGGTGCTTTGTTCGTGCCTCTGTCTATTTCTGGTCACTCATGACTGCATGTCTCCTTAATCTTCAGAAACGACCCTTTATCCTATGCACTGTTGTTGCTAAATTACTGGGATTATGCGTTGTTTTCTTTCGTGAGCACTCAGCTAATGACTGCACTTAGTTATGATAACTGCGAATTACTAGCATGGTATCCTGTTGCCCATCAGCCCGTCTTCCGTCCATGAACAATAGTGTTGGCTTCCTTTTGATAGTTATTTGATCCTTCTTTATAAGATATCATCTAAAGATTGACATTGTGAAGGGTGCCCTGGACTAGTTGTGAATGATGTTACATACATTGACTGTTTGCCATCAAAGCAATTGAGGTGAGGGGTTTGTAGCCCCTCACTTATCTCACCTTGGGAAAGACGGCAAGAGATATCAGAAAGTATTGTATGGCTGCCTTGTTTAAAGTGATGGTGGGTTTGATCAAGTGTCTCTCTTAGTATGCATTTCTTGTGGTTTCTTCACTAGATGATGGTCATTGGCATGCCATAGAAAATTTGTTCAGGTATCAGGTTTAAGCCATGAAAGGCTAAGGCTCCNGCTGCTCAATAAATGTTTATAAACATATCCCAGCTACTCAACATATTTTTATGTTAATTAAAAATGACGTTGCAAATCAGAATAATCTTCCAAAAATCGCATTTTACAACATCCACAGAGCAAGTCCCCAGCAAATCTGTCAGCGTATCGCTACATAATGTACCCATCTACGTTCACAGTCACTAAAAACGTGAACCAACCGTCCGGTATATTCCATCTGGACATTAGGTGCATATTTCCTATGAGTCCAGTTCTATTGATTGACCCGTGACAAGTCTTTGGCTAGCTTCGCTGTTGGCCGCTACGCGGCGCGTTGGGCCCTTGCGTCAAGTGTCTCTCTTAGTATGCATTTCTTGTGGTTTCTTCACTAGATGATGGTCATTGACATGCCATGGAAAAATTTGTTCAGGTATCAGGTTTAAGCCATGAAAGGCTAAGGCTCCACTAATGGCATGAAATCGACTTCCTTCTTTACTGCTTGTTGCAGGACATTCAATTATGGTTATATATTACAACTATTAGCCGATGCCCCGCTCAACAAAGTTGAAGGGGGGTATTATGTTCTCAGAGAGTTTTCTCGTCTTGCCGCTGCTGCCGCATGCATTCACAATTCCGCCTCATAAGTTAAGAAGGGATTGCCAGATTGACTTAGAGTTTCCGTCAGGTGGGTTAGGGAAGGTGCAATATCGATTTTGGTTGCAATCCAATTATTCAATATGGCTGCCAGGCAGACATCTTGGATTTCATATTCTGGATTGTAACTGACAAACGGCTTAACCGATTGATCTCAAATTTTAGCCTGTTTGGCCGCAAGACACAGCAGGGCTTATGCTGTGGTTGGGGTCAGTGAGTGGTGGTCTGTCATGTGGTAGTCCATCCGTCTGTCCATCCATACATCTGTAAACTCTTGGTTTTGTTAGCACGTTCAAGCAAATCTTTTCAGCTCTAGTTGGAATTGAAATATATGGGCACTGTTGTCTGAAGTCTTCGTAGTCTGATAAAATTGAGAGATTGTGGAATGCAATCTTACCCTTGTCCAGGCAAATCTGCATCCATTATCCACTTGACTCAACCAGAATGAAGTCCAGCCACAAAGGACCAGTTGTCGTTGAATGCGGCTGGCTATCGAACATGCTGACATCAGGAATCAATCAGCTTACCAATACTAATACCAGGGTTGAGAGATGATCAACATGTCCACATCATGTTAAGTCACATCATGGCGACTCCCCAACGGACCTATTGAGTTTTGGAAATAAATTGGTATATGTCAAGTTATCAGCACAGCACTCTGTGACGAATTCTTCCCACCATTATTAAGTCCCTGGGCCATGGAATGCTTTCATGATTGCTCTATCGAAGTCATTATGGAACTAGTAACAAGCCGTTGGGAAGAGCTCACTGGAACTCTATTGACACCCTTAGAGGATGATAAAATTAGAGGTGTTAGTGTGATTTGGGGGAAAGTGCCGTTAGGACTAATAGTCTGTCATTCCCCATCCTCTCACACCATCTGTTCAATCAAGCGGAGGTGTGATATGTGGTGTTAGTTGACGAATAAACTTGATCCGGCAAGCTTGTAGCCAAATTTGCTTGTTTATTGCATTCAATATTTGATAGCAGTTCAGCTCCGTCCTCAGGACCCATATTCATAAAACAACTTAACCCTTTTGTTACGTGGTACCCGGTCACCGGGTCATCCAAACCCCCACGAAATTTCCGTGGGACCCAGTCACGGGGTCATAGTTGTTTATTCAGTTTGTCTTCACTTCTTCATACAGTAAATTATGGAGTAAAGGTCAGAAAAACTAAAATGGTCTCCGTAAGCTGGTGACCATACGTGCCAGTAATGAAAGGGTTACAGTACGTTGCATAATTGACCAGTCCCTTCTGCGCCACACACCATCCGTGTACCACATGCAGCGTCGTTCACGTACCATCCTCATATCTTCCACGGACGTCGCGCGCCGTCATGGAAGGCACGCAGTGAAGACGTAACAGCATTCACCCGTGGTGCGCGGACGTGACGCAACAGAGACACATGACGCACCCGTACCATACGCAATAAACTGAAGCATACCTTTCGCGTCACATTCGCGGAAGGTACGCGGATAAAGGGAGGTCAATTGTGCAACGTACTGTAAGTCTAAGTGTGACACTTATCCATTGTTCAACACAAAAGATAAGTGTCGCGCGAATAGGGAGATCAATTGTGCAACGTACTGTAAGTCTAAGTGATGACACTTATCCATTGTTCAACACAAAAGATAAGTGTCAGACTTAAGGCCTGTCTACACGATCATACATTTGTTCAAAACATCATCATACATTTGTGTGATGATGTGTGATGTTGCCTTTAGACTTAGAGTAGTTTTATGAATATGGGCCCAGTTTCCTATTTGAATTTGGAATCATGCAGCAAAATTGAGAATAGAGGTGAATCACTAACAGAATAGATCATCATCATACATTTGTGTGATGATGTTCATGGACAGATATTTGATTGTGTAGGCTGTTTTCCCAACAAACTTGAACAGCAACCAACATGTATGATGATGTTCAAATTTGTGTGATGATGTTCACGACAAAATCAGTGCTCGAAAAGTAGCTATTTTACTCGCCATTGGCGACCAGGAATTTACACTTGGCGAGTTGTTTACGAAGGCAGGACGCCATTTGGCGAATAAAATTTACAATTTTTGAAGATATAATTCGCCAAATGATATTTGTGAAAGTACACTTTTGAAAATAAGGCCTTGGCGCAAGAAATGCAGACATAACCCCAATGGCGCCAAAAGAAGCTTCGTCGGCCATGTCGGCACGGTAACNCTGGGATAGGTATTCCCAGATCCTTTCAAACCCCTGCTTAATGACATCTCTCGGGTTTGATAAATTGCTAGCATGCCGTGGGCCATTGATCCTCAGCAGTCCCTTCCTGGGGGGCTGACTGAGAAACCGCATCGATTTGTGTTCTTTCTATAGGGATAATGTGGGCTTTTTCGTTCTCGCTTATGTGACAAAAGCAAACTTGATGTGACCTAAACATGCAAAAAGCACCAAAAAAGCTGTGACAATTGATACTTTCCTGTGACATTTTGAAAATTTTGAGATGTGACAAATTGTGACTTGCCATTAAACATGAATCCATTCTCTGCATTTGTATTTATGTAATAGGGTGGATCGGGGAAGGTTCCCTATTGATTTTGGTTGCCATCCGATATTCAATATGGCCACCACAGGCAGACATCTTGGATTTTGCATTCCGGACCATAACCCAAGAACGGGTTGCCCAATTTATCTCACATTTGCATGCAATGGGGTGGATCCAGCATTAGCAAGGTTTCGCATTGATTTTGGTTACATCCGATCCTCAATATGGCTGCCACAGGTAGACATCTTGGATTTTGCATTCCGGACCTTAACCCAGGAACGGGTTGTCCGATTGAGCGGGGGCATACTTGCAATCGCCCCAATTGCATTAGATCTAGTTGTCTTTTGACGTTGTTTTATTTTGATGGCACATCATATTCCCACCTCACTAATACAAATTCATCAAAGAAAGTCGTATTTCTACCTCAGTCTTTTTCTTGTCTTTATTTAGCCTGTAACTAGGTGATTACATGGTATTGGTAAGTCCCTGGTCTGATCCTCACTGAAAAATCCCCCTCTTTCTGGGGCGAAGAGGATGAGACAATATGATTGAAATCTGGCTGGACACCTTAGGGAGATAAATCAGTGTCCTTTGAAGGAGTAAAACCTGGGAAATGAAGGATGGATTGGACTTCGATGCAGTATCATCAGGAACCAAGCCCTGCATGGTCAGGGGGAGGGCTCGTTGTAATGGCAGTTACACAGTTATCACTTGGTACTTGATACAGACTCTCGTTTAACCCACTAGAGCCCATGCCGCGCTAAACAGCCCTGCCGTGAACCGCCTAGAAGACCACGCCCACTTTTTGACAAAAATCCCCATCACCTGTAATGTAGAAATCAAAATCACCAATTACTGCCAGCAGCACCACAGTCCACCATGTCTCCAGACGCCGATACCGCCATAAACCCCCTTGACTCATTATACTGTTCTCTATGCAGTGATATTTCATGTGGCGGTTCAGGGCGGTGAAAGTTACAGATGGAAAGTGCAAAAAAGTAGGCGGCTCTATTGGGTTAAAGAAAGGAACTTTTGATGCTTCTGGTACAGAGAAATGATGCTGTCTGAACTTAACATGCCTACTGATGAGTAGGAGGTTTACTCTAATTTCTGGCATATCAAAGTCAGTGATGCATAGCCATGGATGTTGGTTTGAGCATGTTTTGTGACATTTGTTTTCCAAATATTTGTGTTGATGTGTTGGTATACGAGATGATGAGGAGGATGACAGGAAAATGGTCTATACATACTGTGTACAGTGGAACTTGTTGGGGATCTTGTTGGTGATACACTACAGTACGTTGCACAATTGACCTACCTTTATCCACGTACCTTCCGCATATGTCACGCGGAAGGTACACTTCAGTTCATTGCGTATGGTACGGGTGCGTCACGTGTCTCTCCTGTGTGACATCCGTGCACCATGGGTGGCGAATGATGTTACGTCTTCACTTAAGTGTGCCTTTCGTGGCGGCGCACGACATTCGCAGAAGATACGAGGATGGTACACGCATGACGCTGCATGTGGTACGCGGATAATGTGCGGTGCGGAAGGGAGGCCAATTGTGCAATGTACTGTATTACTGCTTCAAAATTCTGATGCAGATATATGACCAACAAGATGGACTTTCATGTGGAACAAATACATGTAGTATTCGAAATATTTGAGGTACCTACATCCATGTATCAGGTGTAGATAAACTTTCCGTATTTATTGGCGTACAAAGCGCGACTTTTTGACCCCAGGAAGCCCTCAAAAACGGGGGTGTGGCTTATTAGAAGGTGCGTTTTATTTATGGATCAGGGTGGCCAAAAGCACCACTCCCTCCAAAAAGTTTTTGGAGGTCCCAAAATCTTGACACAACGGCGATCAAGTTGGATGATGCTGGCAACATCATGAATGTCAACACGGCGGTAAAACAGTCCAAAAGTTCACCTGATAAACACTTTAAACTGTAAAACCATGATATCCAGGCCTTGCATGCCATCCACAATCATACTAGTCCCTCCATTTGTTGAAAATAACGCGTTATTTCCACCAAAAATGAGCTTATCTCCCTCATGTTTTTCGTATTTGTCAACCACCATGACCACCATGCTGTCCTGACCTGATTTGAAATCGAGGTTGGCAGGTGAGGGGGCATCTCATCGTATGGTTTACATGATGATTTACAAGCTATTCATGCATCTTATCAACTCATGATGAAGAAAGTTGAAATGGTCCCCAACTATAGTTAGAATGACGTCATAACATCGGGGCCTGACAGCCTGGGGAATACCCCTGGGCCCGTATGCATAAAGGAGGTGGTAACTATACCCTGGTTTAGCCTATTCTGAGAATTGTTATTCTTCTCTCCCTGGTTTAGAAAATTAGGTTTAAGTTACACCAGCAAATCTGGCATATTAACACCACAGAATAAGCTATTCCATCTTTATGCATTCGGCCGCCTATTCCATGAATAGCATTATACCACAGTTTTGCTTAAACCACCGTTATGCATACCGATGGTGGTACAACCGTGAAGTTATACCTGGAATAAGCTATACATCCACCTTTATGCATACGGGCCCCGGGGTATAATATCAGGTTAAGGAATCAGGGTAGGGAATTGGCATTTTTTAGATTTGTCTCCCAGCGCCATCTTACAGCAGTGGTGGAGACGAATCTATTGTATTAGCCTGCGGGGTATCAACTGATGGACGCACTTTCGCCCCAGGCAATGCGCACGTGGCATTGTGCCATGTAATGGAATACATCAATGACCTAGGAAATAGGCCAGCGTGTACTTGCAGTAATAAATACGTGATTTACTGTGACCTGCAAAGTGCCATGTTGTGAAACTAGAATCGTTATTCAGATAACTTAATGGCCATTCGATACAGGTATTTCGCTGGCAACTATTGTCGACAACAGGGAAAACTTTTGGCCAAAGGCGGTACTGCGAGTGAAACATTTGCGTCGAGGTTACTGTATGGCACGCCATTTCACTGACGCGCAACAAAGTTTTCATCTCGCAAGAAAATGCCGCTCATATGTACTCATTTGTCGAAAAGGGACAAATTTGTTAAGGATGTGATTCCTTTCATTCCCCTGAATTTCAAATCGAGCTGTGTAGATTTTATCTAAGCACAACTCGCCACCACCAGCTGACGAACACTTCATCGACGAAACACAGACCTTGTAATTTGCGTTGATACCGACTTGAGGATAGCTTTCATGACTTTCACAACGTCATGAACTTTTGGTTTTATTTCTCTGGGATGGAATGAAATCGCCTCAAAAACTGTTTGGTTGGATTCCTGATAAAATTTCCTTTCCAATGACATAAGTTTGCCCGTGTTGGTCATTTCTACGAAGATATATTTAGCCCTACTTGATCTGGCTTCGCGCCAAAAACCATGCAGACGATCTCCATGAGTGTGTCACCTACGATGTTTCTGGTCAGCTAGTCTGACCTAACATGCCTAATGAGCAGAAATAAGCTATGATGGACACTGTGAGAGGCTCAAATTCGGTCTTTTGTTCAATATTCTGTTGATTTCATTGCATAGACCTACTTAGATAACCATTTTGGGGCCAAGTTATCAAGATAGTTGGGACATCGAGACAGCCAATCAGAAAATTGCCTGCTTAAATATGGTGCTGTGGGCGGGAAATTTGAATTCACTTGAGAGGCCTTTCATCATGTTCATGTCAAGGGTGGGGTGAGATTTAGCTTTTACAACTTTTTGGCACTTTTGGAGTGTCCCACACTCCCTACACTTCAGCCCCACCTATTTTGCCGCTGTGCATGCCATTTCATAACTTTCAAATGGAGACGAATCTGCGCCATCACATGATGGCTCTAGTTTAATTCTAGTACACCCTATATGCAAATAATAAAAAAAAATATGTATAATCAATCTCAAGACAAAGCTGTTTCACTGTCTTCTATAAAACCAAGAACATTATGAAAGCTAAACAAGACTATATAAACCACATGACAACCACACCGTACATGTAAGTAGAATAGTGTGCTCAGGCATGCTCAGATGATCAAATTTGAGACACCACGTTTCGGTCTGATCCATGTACTGTAGAATGTGTATGGTGTGGATGCGCCTTATATCCCAGTGCGCTTTATTTATGGTTTTGGTAATGGCGTCCAGGGGGTGCGGCTTATATCCCAGTGCGTTTTGTACGCCAATAAATACGGGAGGTCAATTGTGCAATGTACTGTATTACTGCTTCAAAATTTTGATGCAGCTATATATGACCAACAAGATGGACTTTCATGTGGAACAAATACATGTAGTATTCGAAATTATCGAGGTACCTACATCCATGTATCAGGTGTAGATAAACTTATGTCCATGACCGTACATTCTGTTATTCCATTATCGTTCCTTTCATTACCATGAGTGCCTCTGGAAAAACGCACATGTCTGAGGCAGAATTTGCAGATTGAATACCTCCCTGCATCCATTATGATACTACTGCTAATGGAAGAGTAAGGAATGTCACGGTTGGGGTAATCAGTGCTTCTGATCAAAGTACCTCATAATTACCTCATAGATAATGACACTGGGATTTTTTGGTCAGGAATTCTTGATCCTAGTAGATTTATTGCCACCACTCAGGGATTGCTATCAGGATTTTTGGGTGGGTTTTTACCTCACGTTTCTGAACTGTTTGGCTTAAAAACTTGAAACTTGGTGTTGGGTACCTTATGGTATGAACTATCTCTGTTCCTGCCAGGCAGCCATCTTGAAAAATGGTCTTCGGCCCATATCTCATTAACAGTTGTAGCTAGGATGTCTTAACCATGCCTAAATATATATCTTGGTAGCCTCTATATGTTGGCCAAATTTTGGTGTTTTGGACTTCAAACATGGCTGCCAGGCAGACATCTTGTTATGCACTCTGTTATACCGAAGCGAAGTTGTCCCTGCTGCTTTTCCAGCTATTGTCCCTCCATCCACATACATGTAACTCAAACAACTCATAATCTTTGTATTTGTCTCTTTTCAGGACTTGAGTGCACAGAACATCTATGATGCTGGCGTTGCTTTGAATGGCCTTTCATGCTTCATGACTACAGATTTGGCTCGCGATTTGGCCAATGACATCATGATTTTGGTAAGATTCTGCTCTTTGGTTATATTTAAAAGTAAAAGTTCACCTGCTGGTGAAATTATGATGGTAAAAGGACAGAGGGTTTCTGTGTCCTCCGCAAACGCTGTTCCCCTCATAAATTTAAACTCAAGAATGGATTGTTAGATTGACTTCAAATTTCTGTGGCATAGCGGGGTGGGTTTTTAGGGGAGGTGCCCTATCGATTTTGGTTGCGATCCGATATTCAGTATGGCGGCTAGGCAGACATCTTGAATTTCATATTCACCTGATAAGTCAAGAATGCTGGATTGACTTCGAATTTCTGTGGCACAGTGATGGGTTAGGGGATGCCCAATTTTGGTTGTGACCTGATATTCAATATGGTGCTAGGCGGGCATCTTGAATTTTGTATTCTGGACTAGGACATTGCATCCTGAACTTTGGGCGTAACATCACGCTGGCCCGCTGACACCGATGTAGATGTGGACACGTATCACTTCAAACCTCAACAGATTTGCATTCCGACTCTTCCATATGATAGGCAAAACCCTTGTTTATGCAATTCTGTTGAATTCCGACTTAGTTTATCTTATGATACAAAAGGACTGAATTCATGAGAACCCCACGAACAATGAGAGTGCAGGGTCATCTGTGCACATAGGCTAACATACATTTGCACGTGGAACACTTAGTTATCCTCAGAAATGGAATTCAAGGCATCAAGTTGTCAGATTCATGTACCCCATCACCATAAAAAAGTTGAAGCCCCTGCCTATTACATAAAGCCAAAATTCAGGCAGTGAGACTAAAGGCGCCGCTCCACGTGACAGTTTTCTATCGAAAGTTTGCTGTCAGATAGTCAATTATTGCTGTCAGACAGCAACAATTGCTGTCATACAGTACTGTATGACAGCAATAATTGACTATCTGACAGCAAACTTTCGATAGAAAACTGTCACGTGGAGCGGCGCCTTTAGAGACATCTGGTGGCAACACATGAAGTGTATCCCTCAGTTACTTCATTGTTTGCAGTTAAAACCTTTATGTTTGATTCCTTTATGGTAATACCAAGTGCCACTGCACTCCCCAACTTGTTTCTGTATTGTATTTTTCACTTCAGTGACATGAAAGTGATGCTTTACAAACAAAATATGATACCTACTGTGCTGTCATCCCTCATCTTGATGATGTATGTTCGCTTAGAGGAACCACTTTGTGGCATCTCATTCCTTATAATCCCTCAATATCTTTGTCAGACCTATCCCAGGTTTTTCTACCATCGCAGTTTCGATTCTTGAAATTGCTTTGAGAGTACGTTCCATTTAATCCTTTGCTCTGTACCAAAAAAAAAGCGAGCGACGCGTAAACTCGACTCTGATCTTTGAATTCTTGCAGTTGCGGGTATGACCTGCGTGTGCAATCCCACACTTATCATCCTTGATATCAATACATCAATCAAAGTGAACCTCATTTGTCATCCAGTTCAGATAAAAAGGGAGCCAACATACTGTGTAGTCATGAAAAACCCTTTGATTTCTGCTGTCTATTAATTTCTCGCATTTCAGACTTTGGAATACTCCCATACTGACGATTCTCTTTCCCTTGTGGGTGAAATGTCAAACTCTGTTTTCCTGTCACTCGATTCTAATCTGATGTTAGCTGATAGTGAGATGTTTAAAACATAAAGCTAAATGGGCTTGAAATGTTTCTTGGCTTGTTTGTGATTAGAAAATCTTTTTCTGTCTGTACTATTCACTATGCGACAAGCGCCTGCTTTTGGTTGAGGAGGTCACAAATAACGAGATTGCTCTTTTTCTCCCCACAACGTGTCAGCCGAATCAGGAGCTTGTTACGTATGGTTCATGGGAAAAACTTCTCCTTGACACAACAATAGTGAGTTGTTGCAACAACCTGGTTAGGTATACGACCATCTACCTTTTGGCAGAATAAAATGGAATAAATAATTATGCCCCCCCCCCCAACAAAGTTGAGATGGGGGCATTCTCTGAGGGTTTCTGCATCCGCTCCCGCCGCCGCTACACTCACTATTCCACCTATAAGTCAAGAATGGATCACCAGATTGACTTCAAATTTCCGTGGCTACTTAGAGACAGGAATTACGTACAATTCTGTTACACAGGATCTGTCATTGTGCGATGACTTAGGTGTTTTGGCAACTTATATTTGACGACTTAGGATTCTTTTTTTAATGGAAATAACGTTACAGAAAATCGGGACTTTGTTTTTGTCGGCGAGTTGCAAAAAATCCGACTTAGACGGCGACGACTTGTGGCCACTAGGTGGAGACCTTTGATTTCTTATTTCACACTGGAACTGAGGCTTGCCCGATTGATTTCATATTTCTGTGGCATAGTGGCATGGGTAAGGGGGAGGTGCCCTATTGATTTTGGTTGTGATCTGATATTTGAGATGGCCACCAGGGGGACATATTGGATTCTGTTTTCTGGAATTTCTGAATTGATGTTCCGCTGGGCATCAAGTCGCACAGAAATAAATTGACAAAGCCAGATGTGTGCCTGACAATAAATCAGTTCGAACTATCCATCCGAACCTCGCTCTCACTCATCAGTCTAGATTGGTACCACGATCCTCCACTAGATGGATGTCCATCTAGCGGATGATCATGGTACCAGTCTATCATCAGTCGTACTAGCATTGTCCAAATCGTAAACATGCTGAAACGAAGAACAAGTCTCGTTTCAACCCGAGTTCCAAATCGCCTCTTGGTTACCTGGTCTGGTTCGTGGAATCGGGCGATGTCGTAGCCTATGATTATTCAGCTGAAATGCCAGGAAATCGCATCTACATTGTCCAAATTCAAAAAATTTTCTCACGCGCTCTTGTTCGTGGAATCGGGTGACATCGTAGCCTAGCTAGGATTATTCAGCTGAAATGCCAGGAAATCGCGTCTACGTTGTTCCAAATTCAAAAAATTTTCTCACGTGTTCCCCCTTGGCCTCGCTCGTCGGCCGAAGCTGACTTCCGCGGTTTTGATATAAACTTTTAAAGTCTCATCTCGTTATTATGCATACATAACATTATCCTGGGTGTTGTTATGTGTTACCCTGTTTAAACCTAGGTGTTGTTTAATGCATACCCAGGATGACGTTGACCCCTTCAGAACCTTGTCATATTACTGTAAAACGAGAAATTTTTGCGGACGTTTTAATTTTGCGGTCTTTGCGGTTCTATCACATCCGCAAATTTAATACGCGTAAAAAAATTTTCAATTCAACATTGTCGGCACGACCGCAAAAATAAGACACAATTTCGCATAATGCACCACTTACCAATAAAGCGCGCTGAAACTTGCTTGCTCAACACGGTAAACTCCGCATTCAGAATAGTGTTCTGATCTGTCCTGATATCCGATCTTGTGTTGAAGATGAGCCAGCCGTCATTAGCGGCGAAAACTTCACGGCTCACATGAAATGGGGATGGTCCCAAACCAGACACAACAAAGCCAT
>NMRB01000445.1:338211-350947 GCA_002633025.1 Notospermus geniculatus | reverse complement strand
AAATGAAATAAAGAGTAATAAATGTCACATAAACGTCCAAATAAACTCATCAATCGGGCCCACGAGGACTGCCATGGTTTATGTATAAGTAGAATGATGAACATGTAATGTACGTCACTCTATTCACATTCATCCGTAGAGGCTGCTAGGATATCAGCAACCCTCTGATTCAGCTTGACTTTGCCCAAATTTGTGTACAAACTGTAATGCATTATGCACACAATTGTTGACTCAAACTCTACCTCTGGTGCAGACGATACGTCAAGACCACTGTTGTGAGACGTATCGGCGGAAATACAGCCATTCTATTTACTCAATAGAGGTTTTCTGTCTCCGTTACTCCTTTGTGGGAGTCGTTTATGAATATAAACGAGAATAAGAGATGAGGTTTACCTCTAGGATGTCGAACCTGAGAGGGAAATAGATTGACTGTCGCGTGTAGTTATACTTCTCCGATGCCTGGCATCTGGTGTTATCAAATTGAGAAAGCCTTTCATCCCAACTTGCAATAAAATCAAATTTATCCAGGAGCTGTCTCTGGCAAGTCATTGAAGTGTTAATATGATTGCGAAGGAAACTAGATTAAGATACAGTGCGGTTCGAACAGAGCGTTTATCAAAGTTAAAGTGAACACAGAGGCGTTCATGAAGAAGATGATGATGTTGACGGAGATGAAAAGACGACCTTCAATTTCTTGGGAAATCAAATGTGTAAACGGCGAAAATGGCCGTACGATCAAATTGGTCTTCTCTCTTCTTGTATGTTTTCCAGATGTTGCGGTGACACCTTCCCTGAGTAAAAATATAAATGTGACAACGTAGGCAGCACGCCTCTCTTGAAGCCCACACGAGGCAATTCTTGCATCTTGCTTTCCACCAATAGGAGATGTCAGTCAGTTGACCAATAGGTTGACCAAACAGCTCCTATTCAATGCCGGTGCCTAGCGGACCCATTCATGCTTGATTGAGCAGCAATCAGGAGAATTTTCTTTTGTATTGGTCCGCTAGAACTTTGCTGCCATCTTTTGGCAATTAGCGCGGCTGACTGTTCCTATTTTCTGGCAAGAGCAGGAAACGTTGCCTCGTGTGTAGCGGGATGTGTCTACCCTTCCACCTTCCGTGCAGCAATGATTAAGTACCTATATGAAAAGCTGTTTTCGTTATCGATTAGCCGCCCAAGAACTACCGCTTACCCAATTAACTACAGTTCCACACACTCACGACTTTATCCAATTTCCCTTACATCTTGGCTCTGGTCGGTCAACAAATACTCCGGTAAGGAGCAGACGTCCTTCGAGGCCCCCTTTCTGAACTGAAGTGTTTATCGCAACTGGCCCGCGGAAAATTGATTAATTCCTTCAGCCAGCACGAGTATGCCGGTGTCTCCCCGATCTCGGAACTAAACGTGAAAACACGTTCAGATTATTCAAGTCTACTGTTCTTCGTCACTCTCCAAGTAAGAAAAAAATTCAATCTAAAACTTTGTACGTCGCTGAACAAATTCAGAAAGGAACTGAAACCTGTCACAATGCAGTACCTTATTAACAGTTCATTAATCTTCATCGCGTTTGATCAGAAAAACGGATAGGTGAATTGGAATGAGTGCTGCCTCGTGGGGAATATCCCAGCAACGGTTTAGTGTAATCAGATACCAGAGGCGCTATCACTCCAGATAGATTTACACACAGGGCGGCAAGGGAAATGTTGGAAGAAATGGTCTGAACTTTGCGGTTTGGCGATTTTGACAAAAACCTCAAACGTCACGAAGCACCTTCTGTCTGCAGCTTCACCGCCATGTCTTCGTCAGGGCAATCTTGACCAATCAAATCCAGGACAAAACATATCCGCCATGTTGACCTCGATCGCCTGCCTGGACGACTCCGACCAATCACCGCCTACGTAACAAGGTAACGCGGTCGCTTTGAAATTCGTCCTTGCGAATTCGCCCATTGCCTATAATGGAATACTGCATGCTTTGCCCAACGGACACATTCAGGTAACGATCCAATATTCCATGTATCGCACCGGGAACCGTTGCCATACTTCTCTCATTAGCCACCGCACCGAGCCTAACCACGCGTGCGTGGCAACTATGGACACGGCAAGCCGCCGGAGGTGCTTTCGCAGTCGGCTACTTTATCGAAAAGCAATAAGGTCACAAGGTGTGTACGGTAACGAGTCCCGTTGTCCTTGAAATGTTTTCCAACATTATTGGATCGATGGGCAAACACGAAAACATGGTGAATGAGGGGCTACATTGCCTACTGTCTGCTTTTTTTCGATTCCGCCACTGTTGTTGTGAACACAGGTTCTACACTGCGATTTCGAAGCTTGTGAGGAGCGTATTATTTTTTGCCGAAAGATTTCCATCCGTCTTTCAGTAGAAAGAAGTCGTATTGATAATTTGATCATTGCCAGGGCACCGCACAATTTTCTAGCAGCGTATCATTTATCCGTTTCCATCATCATGATTTTTGTCGCGACGACGGAAAACAGACGGCCAATATTCGCCGTAAGGCTGTCATATGCCTCAAACAGCTGAAGATGTCGTATCGACAACATGATCATGGCCAATTCACCATGGGCCTCACGTTCGGCAAAGGTCATCCTCCCATAGCAGGGCTTTGGTCGCGCTCCTCTTCATATGCTTGCGCACAAAGTGTGAGTGGATTAAGAGGAGCGAGGTAAAAACCCCTGCTGTTGGAGGATGACCAAACGTACGATGTCTTGCCTACTGATTCGATCAGGACCACGGGGTTCTCGTTGGTATCGAAGTCTGCCATCAGGATCTTCCTCACAACAGCCATCGGATGGTTCGACAATCATTGATCGAAAACACGTTGATCTGATCAAAGTGCCCACAGGGATTGACCTCGTCTGACTATTGTGAGAGCCATAGCCTCGGGCGTGAACATGGCCCATGACATGGAGGATTAAGAGACGGATCAGTTGCGGCAAATCGTACGTCAATTTCCATCAATAACCTGATTAGACTTAGCTTTCAACTTGAAAGTTAAAGCGAAAAAGGATTTACTTAAAAATTTCAATTTCCATCGGATTGAAAGCGTAATAAGCAACAACAAAGGATACTTTAAATGTTAAATGAAGCAGTTTAACTCTGTGAATCGCTGAATGCGAAATGAACAAATTGGTTAGGAGCTGTTGCCGCTGAATCAACGAAGATTCCCCGCGGGTCTTACGCTCATCCATTGAAATGTCACAGGAGATTTCTTCTTTAGGATATATTGATTAATTCATGATACAAACCAAGAACTGATTTTTGTTAGCTTTTAGAAACTCATGGAACTGGGGTTTGTTTTATCATTTGCCACTCGAAGTTCCTCAATTCGCAACGATGCGCTGGCTCGTGTCAAAACAAACCGCCGTGTTGATGAACTAAAGTTCGTTGTCGAAAGTAATAAGTCGGTGAAAATGCCTGGCGTGTACGTTTGGGACCGTGTTCCTGGTGATCCGCCAGGAAACTCCCAAGACACAGTTCATGCGCACTGGCACTTCGTCTGGTGGGAAGCAGAATGCATTATCACGTACGCATGTGTGGGTACCACAACAACATCCAAAATGGCGGCTAGCATCCATCTTTCCAAAATTAGGCCATCACGCACCATGCATGGCCGGGAATTCTCTTCCAGAGTGACAGATGATTGGTTCTCCCATCCCCCAGTGGGGGAAATCCCCATGACGATGACCTAATTTTGGCAAGATCGCTGCTAGCGAAACTTATCTGTACCCAAAATCGATGACATTGTTGAAGGAGAACCTACTCAGTCTAGAAGCAAACTGGAGCTATTCCCCGATCTGGTAGGGAAAGGTATGGACGCTGACAGCACGCGGTCAGTGTTCCTGTCACGACTTATTTCTATAAGACCCACAAGAGGCTTGTTTATCAAGATTTATAGCCCTGTTTTCGACGTCCAATGATACTTAAACATAAATAATTGATTAACTAGACCTTGCCCTTCAACATCACCTTTCAGGTAACACAGTACGGCTTATGGCGTTCGAACACGCCTAAGTGTCGTTGGTCGCCCCTTGGCAAAATCCCACGACGCGATAAATCACTGTTGAACCAGTCCAAATCTGTCTAGATAGCAACGCTAAATAGCCTTCCGAGGACCAAAGAGGAAATCTCTCCATTAATCAAACCACACCAGGACCTGTTTACAACCTCCCAACCCTTGGAGTGGACATATAACGACGATTTCTAAACAAGGCTTGTGGATGTTCAGTCATGCAAAAGTCATTTGGGCAGAGGGAAACGACTTTGCTTTGCTCTGAAACGTCTACAAAGGAGAGAGAGAGAGAGATCTTAGGAGAAAAAGATCGGTGTTTGATGAGGAGGTTGTTATTCTTACTGCATCTCGACAGGCGATGACCATATCCATTGCTTGTCTTATTTGCCGGACGTCTTAGTTCTGGAAGTGGCTTCGTCAGCCCACCTTAAGGTTTATTGAGGTTCCTTTACAAAGAACTGTCTTAGATCTTCTGTTCTACTTATCAGAATCATTTTTTTTCATTTGGATAGAAAGACAGCTATCATATAAAAAGACTGTATTCTGGGAAGGCAGTACATGCAACCGGAACCGATATAGACGATGTAAATATTCCAATGTTGTTGATAACAGTAATAGCAACGAATGATACATTTCAACTTCATCATGATGGCTATTTTGTTCTAACTAGTATCATCATTATTATTCACACACGGAAGTGAATCACACACAAATATCATGATTGTCGAGTCGCAATCACCTGCACCTTCCGAGGAGCAGTTGTCGTCGCTTCAAGTCATCCGTTTGGTGACAGATTTCACTAACAAGTACCTCATTGGTGTCATCATCATCATCGGTATCGGTGGGAACATACTTTATTTCTATCATCATTTTCTGGCGATGCAGGCGAAAGGACCAAGTGTTGGTGACCTATCTCGCTCCTCTGACGGTCGCTGACTTGGCTACCTTGTTATACGGGGCGTTTTCGTGGTGGGTAGTGAATACAAAAGTGTATTCTTGCAATTTTAGTTGGTACACGCTGTGTGATTTCGTGTGCACGTGTAACGGAACTGGGTACGATGTCAAACTCTCCATGTTAGATTTTTAAAAGTCACCACTCGATATATCTTATATTTGTTTGGAAAACACAGACTAAACTGCAATCGACACCGACATATTGTTTATGATTTCTGTCTATCGAACCGTCTGTTAACAATTTTTGCAAACTTTGCACTAAGCCATTTTTGGTAATAAAACGTAAAAAAATGCAGCAGCCATTAGTAAACAGCGCGTCTCACCTTGCCCATGTTTTCCAACGACCAGCTTACCAAACACTAAATAGCTCGGAATCTGATATCAAACATGGGAACTTGTCATGTGAATATTTAATAGCAACGTTTCTTATTGTCTCTTGGCAAATCCAGGGGTCCCTTTTTATTTGGTTGTTCCGGGCCTCGGATTGCCGCGATCGTTCCAAGCTATGAGAAAAACAAGTAAGATGAAACTTTGAATAGCAATTTATTCTGAATTCCGACCGAGTGCGGTCGTGTTTCACCTGATGATGGCTAATGAGAAACGATGGGAGTCGTCTGGATGTAAACAGTACAGCAAGCTGTGGGTTTTCGTGACGTAGCAAGCCGATATAATGCCTTCTTTCTAAAGGTGACAAACCACAGTCTGATATGCCGATCTCCGACGCTTGTCAGTCACGTAAATCATTAGCTGGTGACTGATCTCTGATCTCTTCATTCCATCCGCAAAATCTCAGCTGACGCAGACGATAACTCCTAATCCCGCAATTTGTTTCGTCGTACGTCCCATCACACACCATGTTATTATTCAAACTGGAGACGTTAAACCTATCAGTCACATTCCTTTGCATCATCAACTCCGTTCTTGAACTTGAAGACAATATGATTTCCGGCATATCGACACCGGCGACCAATAAATGATATAAACGAGAATCAGAAATAAGAATCAGTGTCATATCTCATGTGTTCCACTAGATTATGATAAATGGTTTTCCTGTTTGTTGTTTGCTTATATTCGGGCTTCCGGATGTTTAGCCTTTTCCTCCCTCCTCAAGAAAGATTGACGAGGTCCACATCATCGTCAAGGTTGCCAAGTGACACGTGATTGCTGGCTTACTCGCCAGACGTGTAAAACATGCCTTGAAACGTCTTGACAGAAAATCAATTCGATCATCAATAGCTTGCTGTGTCTTGAGTCGATCAGGGATCTACGATGTTGGGTGTTGAGCCCTGAAGGTCACATGGTGATTCATTTGAAAATGGTTTGCAACACCTGTCTTCAAGTCCGATGTAGGGCTGTATACATGGTAGCTGCACCTGTCTTCAAATCCGACGTGGGGCTGTATACATGGCAGCTGCACCTGTCTTCAAATCCGACGTGGGGCTGTATACATGGCAGCTGCACCTGTCTTCAAATCCGATGTGGGGCTGTATACATGGTAGCTGCACCTGTCTTCAAATCCGATGTGGGGCTGTATACATGGTAGCTGCACCTGTCTTCAAATCCGATGTGGGGCTGTATACATGGTAGCTGCACCTGTCTTCAAATCGGATGTGGGGCTGTATACATGGTAGCTGTAGGCTAGCTGTCTTCAAATCCGATGTGGGGCTCTATACATGGTAGTCTTCAAATCCGATGGGGGCTGTATGTATGGCAGCTACACCTGTTTTCAAATCCGATATGGGGCTGTAGTTACATCTGTCTTCAAATCCGATGTGAGGCTATGCATGGTAGTTACACTTGTCTTCAAATCCAATGTGGTTGCTACACTGTCTTCAAGTTCGATATGGTTGCTATGGTTGTACAGCTGTCTTCAAGTCCAATTTGTGATTCTACATTGTTGCGACCCCTAGTTTTCAAGTCCGATGTATGGGGGGGGGGCACATTGTTGCCACCCCTATCTTCAGGGCTGCCGTTGGGTTGAACAAGGTTGCTACCACCCGGAAGCAGTGCACAACCTGGTTCGAAAATGTCATCCATAAAAAGCTTTTTACGTCACCTTGCTCCAGCATCAAATCATGCCCCTGTAAGCCGGGGAAGCAGCCTGACAAGATGATTACTCCAGCGGAAATGAAAATCCTCCACCACGTTTTCCCAGAAGAAAAAAGTAAAAGTAAAAATCAACCTTCGTCTCTACATAACAGCATTTTCCAAGCACGATGTAATACTGTAAAGGATGATCGAGAACTGGTGTAAATCTCATTTTGCTGCTAGTGAATCTGTTACTGCAGGTAGAAAAAGAGAGGCAAGTTTTTACCCTTTTGACGATACCTGCAGCTGTAACAGTTCAAAAACAATTCAGACTCTGGCTAAAGAATTGATCTTATTTTCCTGGAGTTGCCGCTGGATATCTTGATAAAGACCCGTTCTAACTCCATCGGTTGCTGGGTTTTCAATTTGTCAGATTGGGCAACTATTGTTGCTCTTTCTGAGCACTTCCCATTCTAACATCCCCTCGGCAGTCTCGTCAGAATCCGCTGCAGTCATTGTATTCATGTGAGCGTTTGTTTTCAAGTGTCTTTTCCTTTCAGGGTTTCTAGTCCTAGAGTCAATCTCTGTCACGGTGTGGGTGTTGTACTTTCCTGAAAAGTACTTTGAGAAAAAAAGATGAACAATTCGTTAGCTGAAGTTAAACTACCGTATCAATAGATTATCATTCTTATTCTCCTTTCTAGCCAGGACCCCCGAGCCCGAAACTCCCACTACACCGAAGGTTCTGACGTGTAAGTAAAGGATGGTCACCTGTTGCCCTCGCCTCATTCCACACTAGTTGTACGTCAGTCCTAACAATGCGTGGAGTCATGGCTGTTCCTGTCGTTTGAAAACTCCGGGGTGTTTCAGAAAGAAAACGACCCCTGAGCATACATGTACATGGGTAATCATAGAGATGCCCTGTTGTTCATGGGATCATTTTCTGAAGCACCCCACGCAGACTGAAGAAAACCTTACCATAACTAGCAAAGATGTAGTTACAAATTGAAGCTTGGACCCGTAGGTTTCATCAGCGAATCGTCATAATGGAGTAGAGTGTTTGCACCGGTGGCCATGTTGGAGGTATGAACAAAAGAATTTGTCGCCAGTCACGGTCTATGGAGATTAACTTCGATTGTTTTGGAAGTCTGTTCTTTTGTTGTATGCCTCCAACATGGCCGCTGTGACGTCTCGTGCAAACACTCTATTGTTGCTGATATCCAGAAAGCTTTTGATTCTATGCCATGTGCCCTATGGCGATATCACGTTGTAGACAAAAGACCTGTCTACACCGTTGTCTTCAGGGAGGCGAACTTCCCAGGTGCCGAGGCGAAAACGTGTTGACAGAAAATTTTAGAGGTTGGTATAAAGTGCAGGTTGCAAATTAATGGTTAGGGTCAGTGTTAGTGTCCAATGGCGAATTCAACAAATGTAAGGGAAATACTATTGCCTGCAGGTCAACCTGCAACCTGCATTTTATACCAACCGAAAATTTTAGTGCTGGTAGGGTTGAATAGTGAATATAGCACTGGGTCCATGCTTCACATAACGTACTAACAAACCGATCTTTTGCTTTCGTTGAATAGCTTTGTTTTATGTATTGCTGCGTGTGGAGTTACATCACAATGCACGCCCATGTTCAGTACACCGTTTATTTGTAGAGAGTGACGTGACGTTTGTGCACATGTTTCAGACACGACAATATGTACATGTAACCAATGGCTTAATACCAGTATTACATGTACCAGTATAATGGCAGCAACGGAAAGTCATAACGAAACGAAAGACATGTCATCGGAGACACACCTAATCAGCATGCAGCCCAGTTGGGGGATCCTACTCCTCCTGATGACGTTTGGCACCCTTCGGTCACACTAAGACTACGTAATCCTCCAAAAACGATGGTTTTAATGATATAATGGGGGTTAGCTCAGTGGTCTCCAAGAGGTGCCAAATGAACAGGTCGTGGGTTCGAATCCCGCAAATATACACAGTTTGTGACGTAAACCACCTTCTTTGGGTTCAAAAATAATGAACACTCCCTTCAGGTTACGTAGAGCATAATTCGTTCCGTTGCTGCTGTTCCTGCAATAATGAGCCTTACTCTATCCATGTACATGTACTAACTCATTATGTAACGTCATCCCAAGAAAGAAATCTACACTAGACGTACATGTAGAGCATAGGGAACACTCACAGACCAGGTACTCCCCCACAAGGAGAGTCCCCGTTGATTTCAAGGGGTTCGTTGCATCCGGTTCGACTTACGTGCACAATATTCGATGGCTTTTAGAAAACTAACAGATACATACGTTGCTTGGAGTGGTCTTGTCAATTTTTAAGTGAAATGTGCACGCAATGGAGAGGAAGACTCTTCCACCACTCAAGTTCTGAGACGACATGTTCACGTGAATTGATTTTTTAACAGTATGTTTTTTCAACGATGAAAGAATGTGGTGAAAAATGTAAATCTTGCGCATCAATCTATTAAGTCTAAAAAATGGTAGCCTATAGTGGAACTGCCCTAGTCTGACTACTCTGTTAGGAGGAGAACTTTCTATTGAGGACACAGAAGTTCAGCCCCATATTAAACATTTCTTTCTTTACTGTGACCACGTTTGTAATCAGGCCACAGGGTATACTCAATAGGAGCAGTCACCCGCGCTTATCGCCAAAAGAGGGCAGTAAAGTTCTAGCGGACCAATGCAATAGAAAATTCTTCTGATTGGTGCTCAATCAAACATGAATGGGTTCGCTAGGCATTGAATTTTACCGAAGTGACTCCTATTGGTCAACTGATTGACAGTTTATTCAGTGGTATCGGCCTCAAACCAAATGTTCTCCCCCTTGAGGATGGTAGTTGCGTTTGAGGCCGCCAGTCGGAGCGTCGCGCTGGGACTACATGAGTCAATTCCAATGGTATCCTTGATAGGTAAATACATGTATGAGAAATCTGCCCTGATTCCCAGCTCTTGTTACAATCAAAGATTTTACAAAGCAACTTAGTTGCTAAAGCTTCCCTTCGACCGATCACAAAACATCATTAGATGTACGTACCCCCGAACGGAGAAACAAGTTTTCTTGTTTGGTGTCGGTGTTTGTACACCAAGATTGGTTCCGTCGGTAAGGATATCGGGTAATCGCCTTGGCATTGCCTGAGGGAATGCCCGATTGATTACTACGGCGTTAAATGAGGGAACACAGACTGGGAGCTTGATTTTGATCAAGGGGTGTTGTTCTCGTGATTGATCGTCAAGCATGTCAATGAGAAACCGTCGTTTTGGCCAGTGATACACCGACGACGATCGGAACGGTTGATGTTGCCTGCTTCTCCTGGTTGTCGTCAGATCATCTTTCGTTTGATAACTGATCATCAAAGAATGCTGACCTTGGATGATACAGATAGTAACCCGTGGTGCTTTGTAACTTGTTCCTTTGCAAGGGCTAAGTAAACGACCCATCCAAGTGAAAAACACGAATAGCTTCATATGGCCTCTTCCATACTAAATACCAGGGCCAATGATGCTTTGGCTTCGGCCCTGATGGAGAGTTACAGTGCAGAATTAGAGGTTTACCTCTACCAGACAAGGATTCCCTAAAGCTCTAGAAAGCCTTTCATTACATCCCAAGGTTACCCTCAATTACAGAACGTCTCCGGAGCCCTTGGTAACTTTACTAATTCTCTGGTTTCATCAATTGCTTTTGTGTTATCAGCACCTGGGTATCATCCTGACATATCCAAGGATAAGAATGTTTTGTCTCCCACTCTGATATCGACACCTTCCCTTATCCCTATTTCTGAATCCCTGCACCGTAAATTCTACCATCATCAGCGCCTGCCAGGACTGCAATTGCCGTCAAACTATCACCGATACCTTGGGGTGAATTGCCTCGGTTTTAACAACAACCTGTCACGATGTGAGCCAATCAGTAAATCTTGTTGAACCCTCTCTTTTCTCCTCCTCACGACCACGGGTTAATTAACGTTCCTGACTCAAACCAGGTTTGAAATCGATTTACATGTACACGTATCATACTACCAATATTCAAACCATGTAAAGTAATACGCTGATCACTGGCATGGCTTCATACTGTCAGTTGAAATACGTAGAAGAAGTTCTTTTTCATCCATATGCATGAAAGGTAATATGAATGGCCAATAGCCAGTCGCATATAATAGATTGGGGACGTCGAGTGGCCAATAGCGAGCCGTATACAATACATGTAGATTGGGGACGTCGAATGGCCAATAGCCAGTGGCGTATACGAGTGGCCAATAGTCAGTGGCGTAAAATGGATTGGGGAAGTCTCGTGGCCATTAGCCAGTGGCGTTACAAAATATGTTGATTGGGGACGACTAGTGGCCAATAGCCAGTGGCGTACAATGGATTAGGGGGAATTGGAACGATCTATTGTTGATTTCACGCCATTTACCCACAAACCAAAGCGGGGCCTGAAGTTGAATTGTTACGTTTGGAGGAGTACTGTGTTGGGGAATCAAATTGTTGCCTAATTTATGAGGGTGATTGGCATTAGTTAGGAGAAATAATTGGCCTGTGTTTTAGAACAGGTGTGACAGGAATCAGCGTCCTAGGAATGTAGATCCGCCATTGTAAGGTTCGCTGGAATGGTCATGGTCTCTCTAGCCATATATTCTAATCCCTCGCTAAACAATAAGACCGGACCTGGGGCCTGATTCACAAAGCACACGTAAGTTCGCTATCTTAGCACGCTCTAAGTGAACGTTTACGTTTAAGATTAGACACTGGTAAGTTATATTCACGAAACATTCTTAGATCACTCTTAGATCACTCTAACCCAAAGTGTACGTAAGCTTACGTTAAGACCGACGAAGAGTATATTCACTTCTCCGTTTTGCACTTTGCGCTTGTCCGTTCGCTATGTTTATCTGTGGTACCAACAATAAAATTACTTTTTCTACCACGCACTCACATGGGAAACGGAATTAAAGGGCAAAGCGAACTCAAAGTGTGGGGGACACACATGCGAGGGAAGGGAAGAAATTTTTGCCGCTAAAACATTTAAAAACACTGGAATCCTTGGCCTGCTGCATACAAACTGAGAGCAATCAGTTCCCGTCGCAATTTAATCACGTCGCCCGTTCGCTGGCAGTACTAGGGCCGTTTAGACGACAGGCAAAAATCCACATACGAATCCGATTATGTTTCAAAAGTCTTGCGTGTAAACGCTACCGGAACGAGTTTAGAATCCCCGATCAGTGCCCAAAAAAGGTCACCGATTGACAGAATAAGCTGCATTGTAGGCCTACATTACAATAGGATTTCCATTGTGTGCCATGGAGTAACGTCACTTCCGATCGGGGATTCGATCCGATTGGATCCCATCGTCGAGATTTGAATGTTGTCGTGTGCGGTCCAATGTGGATTCGGGACCAGTTTAAATCCACATTGGACCGCACTGGGTGGCGTTTACAGGCAAGAGTTTTGAATCACAATCGGATTCGATCGGATAGCATGTGAGTTTTTGCCTGTGGTCTAAACGGCCCTAATAGGAGGGCCGTTTAGACGACTGGCAAAAATCCAGTCAATGGTAACAACCAAATGCCTTGAAATCGCGTCCTTTGTATCCCAGGTGCGATATGAACTGAACAACAAGTGATATCAATGGTCAAAATATATGTAAAAAGGCAATTTGAACGTTTTGGGGGAAAAAATAGAAAAAAGTTATTTTTGATGAAAAAAA
>NMRB01000445.1:324329-337573 GCA_002633025.1 Notospermus geniculatus | reverse complement strand
ACGTGCTTTTCATGCACATTTTGACCTAAGCAAAATATGATCTTAGACACCAGACCTACATGTATATGTTACGCATTCTGTCGGTTAGCGTCAGTAGGATAGCTAATTCCTCCGAGGTTGTGAGTCAGAGTATGGAGATGAGTCCGAATACCAGGGTGTGATCTTCCCAAGTTGTAGCTGTGTTTATCAGTGTCACCACTAAGAAAGGATTAATTAACCAACTATTCCATGTAGAAATTTCAAAGAGTCACAACAGTAAAAAGAAAAGAGAAAAGAAAAGAAAAGGAAGTAAGAAAAAAGAAAAAACAACAAAAAAGAACTACCCGGATTCGAACCCGCGACCTTTGGGTTACAGTCCACTCCATCTTTCCACTGCGCCAGTCAGCTGACTGAAGATTTGGCGTGTGAATAATCACTTCGTTGTTTAATACGCCCCGTGCATAAATTATCGTAATGCATCCAACCTCGCGTTTTCATTGGTTAGAATCTGCTGTATAAGCAGTGCGAGAACTACTATTTTCACAGCAACTTGCTGTGCGAATAGTCACGGCGTAAAAAAAAACGGGGTCGGGCCCGTTTTGGCGGGTCGGGCGGGACGATTACAAGCTTTCTTTTTTTTATGTGGCCTAAAGTGCCATTCGCCAAAGGTAGATGGAACAAACTTTCGTGTCCTCTGCACTAAGTAAGCACTACGTGAACCTCCTGAGTACACGTAGATTTTAAGACATCTTAGACCTTCACGTAATCTTAAGAGTCCTTCGTGAATAACACGCAAACGGCTACGTGTATGCTTAGAGTACACTTACCACTAAGTGTGCTTTGTGAATCAGGCCCCTGGATTCCAGGGGGACTTGGATTCCTTTCACACCTGTGATGAAGTATGAACAGCCCGGCATGGACCTGACCCCCAAGTTCAGTTGCTCAATCAAAGGAATAAATAATTCTCGAGTTGCAATGAACTTCGGTTTGTGGGAGTTGAAACTTAGTTTGAATTGACGTCATATTGACCTCCTTGGCCTCTGTCTATCAGATTCGCTTGTATAAACGCATTTCCGTATCTTTTAATCAAAAGTGCACATTCGTGGGAGTTCCTTTTTATCTCTTTCGAATTAATTTGATGGAAGAAACCCAACTGCTGCATGATGAGATGAAATCTCAGTTTGAGTCTGATTTTGCCAATTACCCTCAAATCGTCCTCAAGGAGAAGTTAACAATTTGTTTGCCGAGAAAACCCACCAGGAAGACTACGAGACTTTTTTTATTTAATATCACGCGAGGCAATTCATCTTGTCAACAAGTCTTGCTTTCAAGACGACCGCTCTCACTTTTCGCCGCTGTCGGCCACCACGACGGCAAGAAGCTGCAACTTTTATGGTTGACAATGGGACATAAAAATTGCTTGGAGTACGAGAGAGAAGACTTGCCGTGTGTGCCGCAAGCTTCACCAGCTGCTTTTCCACGAGGCGTTTGTGGACGCGGTTTCGGTGGCGGGCGCGGGTGCGAGTGAAATAGCTAAGGAAATACGTTGGATCGATTTTTTCCACCCGCGCCCGCAAACGCCTCGTGGAAAAGCAGCTTAAAGTTGGACCACAGTGTTCCGCCGCTGTCCCTGGAACACTCACAAGATAATGCTCCACTTGAGAGTTTGTTCTCAATCGGCATTTCTTCATTGGTTGGTTCCTGGCGGCTCAAAGGACCACTGTATTGCATCTTTCTGTCGACAGCCGGCGCCACCGGCACCATGCTCCAATACTGTAGTTAAGCCTTTCGCCCCAGTGTTGGAGAATGTATGATTACAGTCTCGGTCACCCAGCCGCTGGGGATCGAACAAGTTTGTGTAGCAGTACAGCGGAACAAAACGGCTGGCTGCGCGAGACTAGTTGCATGCGGTAGTTTACCACGTCGTTAATAGAGGTCTCCCCCTTAACGCGGGTAGGTGTAACGCAGGATTGGGAAGCAATACTGTGGTCCTTTAAACCGAGACCGATAATACAGACAACTCAGTTGCCCATTGAGAGCCAACTTGTCGCACGAGAAAACTCTAGTGGAGTATCACTCTGGGTGGGTGTTGTCATACCATAAACTAATAAAAGAAACTATAAACGTCTCACTGGTGATTTCAATATTCCCCGACTTGTCCTCTTCTAGCCCTCATAACTTTGTTCGTATTCAACGGATTCCAATGCTGTAACTTGCATTGTAAAATAAATTATCTTGTCTATCATCGCCCCGAGTTTCATTTCAATCGATCAACGCACTTAGACATAATACTAGTTTGAACCTTGCAATGATATATCGAATCGCCTTGGCATTGCCTGAGGGAATGCCCGATTGATTACTACGGCGTTAAATGAGGGAACACAGACTGGGAGCTTGATTTTGATCAAGGGGTGGTTGTTCTCGTGATTGATCGTCAAGCATGTCAATGAGACACCGTCGTTTTGGCCAGTGATACACCGAGGACGATCGGAACTGTTGATGTTGCCTGCTCCTCCTGGTTGTCGTCAGATCATCTTTCGTTTGATAACTGATCATCAAAGAATGCTGACCTTGGATGATACAGAATAGTAAGCCGTGGTGCTTTGTAACTTGTTCCTTTGCAAGGGCAAGCAAGCGACTCCATCCAAGCATGGAGGTATAAAATAAGATACCTCCATGATCCAAGTGAGGATCACGAGTAGCTTGATATGGCCTCTTCTACTTACCAGGGCCAATGATGCTTTAGCGTCGGCCCTGATGGAAAGACACAGATATAATGCAGAATTAGAGGTTTACCTCTACCAGACAAGGATTCCCCTAAAGCTCTCGAAAGCCTTTCATTACATCCCAAGGTTACCCTCAATTACAGAACGTCTCCGGAGCCCTTGGTAACTTTACTAATTCTCTGGTTTCATCAATTGCTTTTGTGTTATCAGCACCTGGGTATCATCCTGACATATCCAAGGTCGGATAAGAATGTTTTGTCTCCCACTCTGATATCGACACCTTCCCTTATCCCTATTTTTCTGAATCCCTGCACCATAAATTCTACCATCATCTGCGCCTGCGAGGACTACAATTGCCGTCAAACTATCACCGATACCTTGGGGTAAATTGCCTCGGTTTTAACAACAACCTGTCATGATGTGAGCCAATCAGTAAATCTTGTTGAACCGTCTCTTTTCTCCTCCTCACGACCACGGGTTAATTAACGTTCCTGGCTCAAACCAGGTTTGAAATCGATTTACATGTACACGTATCATACTACCAATATTCAAACCATGTAAAGTAATACGCTGATCACTGGCATGGCTTCATACTGTCAGTTGAAATACGTAGAAGAAGTTCTTTTTCATCCATATGCATGAAAGGTAATACAGTAAACTCGAGTTTAAACCACCGGTTCATAAGCATACCCACAGTTGAAATGGGAGTGAATAAAACAAAAACTGTTACGCTGAATGGCTGGAATTGCTTGTACGATCACAACCACGTGATGGAATTAATAGTTGCTTAAGGCCTAGGGTGAAACTGACCCTACTATGGGTGTGCTTATGAACCTAATGAACCGGTGGTTTAAACTCGAGTTTACTGTATGAATGGCCAATAGCCAGTGGCATATAATGGATTGGGGACGTCGAATGGCCAATAGCCAGCCGTATACAATACATGTAGATTGGGGACGTCGAATGGCCAATAGCCAGTGGCGTAATACAATGGATTGGGGACGTGTAGTGGCCAATAGCCAGTGGGGCATGAACGCAATGGATTGAGGACGACGAGTGGCCAATAGTCAGTGGCGTAAAATGGATTGGGGAAGTCTAGTGGCCATTAGCCAGTGGCGTTACAAAATATGTTGATTGAGGACGACTACCAATAGCCAGTGGCGTACAATGGATTAGGGGCGAATTGGAACGGTCTATTGTTGATTTCACGCCATTTACCCACAAACCAAAGCGGGGCCTGAAGTTGAATTGTCACGTTTGGAGGAGTACTGTGTTGGGGAATCAAATTGTTGCCTAATTTATGAGGGTGATTGGCATTAGTTAGGAGAAATAATTGGCCTGTGTTATAGAACAGGTGTGATGAAGCATGAACAGCCCGGCATGCACCTGATCCCCCAAGTTCAGTTGCTCAATCAAAGGAATAAATAATTCTCGAGTTGCAATGAACTTCGGTTTGTGGGAGTTGAAACTTAGTTTGAATTGACGTCATATTGACCTCCTTGGCCTCTGTCTATCAGATTCGCTTGTATAAACGCATTTCCGTATCTTTTAATCAAAAGTGCACATTCGTGGGAGTTCCTTTTTATCTCTTTCGAATTAATTTGATGGAAGAAACCAAACTGCTGCATGATGAGATGAAATCTCATTTTGAGTCTGATTTTGCCAATTACCCTCAAATCGTCCTCAAGGAGAAGTTAACAATTTGTTTGCGAGAAAACCCACCAGGAAGACTACGAGACTTTTTTTTATTTAATATCACGCGAGGCAATTCATCTTGTCAACAAGTCTTGCTTTCAAGACGACCGCTCTCACTTTTCGCCGCTGTCGGCCACCACAACGGCAAGAAGCTGCAACTTTTATGGTTGACAATGTGACATAATTGCTTGGAGTACGAGAGAGAGGACTTGCCGTGTGTGCCGCAAGCTTCACCAGCTGCTTTTCCACGAGGCGTTTGTGGCCCCGTTTTCGGTGGCGGGCGCGTGTGCGAGTGAAATAGCTAAAGGGAAATACGTTGGATCGATTTTTTCCACGTCCGCGCCCGCCTCCTAATCCGCGCCCGCAAACGCCTCGTGGAAAAGCAGCTTTGAAGTTGGATCAAAGTGTTCCGCCGCTGTCCCTGGAACACTCACAAGATAATGCTCCACTTGAGAGTTTGTTCTCAATCGGCATTTCTTCATTGGTTGGTTCCTGGCGGCTTAAACCGAGACCGATGATACAGACAACTCAGTTGCCCATTGAGAGCCAACTTGCCGCACGAGAAAACTCTAGTGGAGTATCACTCCGGGTGGGTGTTGTCATACTTGTTGACATACGGGAAATAACTTCGTAATGTTTTGTGTACCATTACTAACCTCCCTGTCGATTTGTACTATCGAGAACCTCGCCCGATACAATGAAAACATCAGACTTCATCATTTATTTATTCTGCCATTACCCGGGCTATTTACCGAGTGGCAGCACGTTCCCCAGTGATACCCTCAAGTAAAACGCTCTCACCAGCATCAGGCGGTCCCGGAGGTGAAGTCAGATTCGTACTGTCTTATCGTAAATTTGGAAACGGCCATCGCCATTAACTGTCCACACGACGACGCAATCTACTGATAAACCATCCATCTTTCCGCTGAATCTTCGATGGTGAGCTTATAATTGTCGCCTATCCGGCAATAAACCATGCCGTTTAGACAGCGAGGTGGCTGAGTTAAAATGCTGCAGTAATAAGCGAGGATGCATCTACCTGATGTGAATAGCAATGCAGTCTTCGTCTCTTTATCTCAGGCTGGCGTCGAGGAAAAAACACAACAACAAGTTACTGAAGAGGCGGACTACAGTCGATATTCCGATGTAGGGAACTGGTATTTGAGCGGTAGACGCTCAGAGTGCTGCCAACCTATCCACAGAGGTTAATCTTTGTCTCAATTTTCTTTTCAGATGAAGAAATGGAGAAAACGGTATCTGTCCTACTTGATGGAGAAGAGTCAACAATGGATGTGTTTGATCTTCCGTCGCACAGTGTAAGTTCCCATAGGGTAAGCACATTCACCTGTCTGTCTGTCTGTCTGTTAGCATTTAGGTGTTTGCACCCAATATTTTCTCTCGTGGGTGTCTTTTGATTGCACCAATGGTACTCGAGTCACTTAAAGTCATCAGCTAATGAGAGCGTGTTGAATGTTATGCTGTGATCTCAATTATTGGCAGCGCCTCCGCGTGACTGGACAGAAGCCGCACTAAACAGAGGCTTCTGTCTTTGGGGGCAAGCACTTTGACTCGTATAATTTGGAATATTTGTTGGCAAACTCATCATTGTGATTGAAGACTATTAAGTAGAATGTTATTCTCACAGCAACATTTTGGTCTTTGAAATGTCACTCAGTCACATAAAACAGAAACAACAACAAACAAGAAATTGAAAGGGCACATCGTCACTAGGGGAGTGTCCGGAATATCATGTAGTCTCAATTTTAATTCAAGTTCCATTGTTCTTCATTATTCGATGGTAGTCAATTAGCCTAATGGAGTTTAACGTTAAAGAACGACGGAATGGCTATTGAAGTGAACCAAAAGCATCGTATGAATTGTTCTTATCTTAAAGGCAGAAAAGGATGAAGAATGCACAATGGTGATCAGCAATCACTGACTTTGCTTACAGTTCTTTAGCATTTGCATGACAGCAAATAAATTAGACAAGGAAAGATCACCATTGCTTATGTTCCGTTTCTTTGAAGCAAGTTCCTGCTGACGCTTCAGCGGCGGTTTTGAAAGAGAACACCTCGTATTCAACGGTAAACAGTCTGTGGAAGTGTAAATATTTTAGGTTGGTTCGCAGCGTAGATTGGCATTGTATACCACTGTTCAAGAAAAGGAAGCTATCGTCACGGTGTGGGTCTTCAAGGATTGTTACCCATCCTCTGAGATGGATTGTAAACTATGCAACTTTATAACTTCACAATAATGGCAAGAGGAATTGACTTGTTATAGAAAGCTATAGATTGGGCATTATGGCAGTGTGGAAAAGGAAGCTATCGTCACGGTGTGTAGGCTTCAAAGTCGTGTTACCATGCTAAGATGGTATAGCTCGAGGTGAATCGTAAACCACGCAACTTTACAACTTGACATTAATGGCAAAGAGAGAAAAAGACTGATATAGAAAACGATAGATTGGCCTTTATGACAGCGTCAAAATGGAAGGTCTCGTCACGTGTGACGTCTTCAAAGACGGTTACCCATTCTCTGATGGTGTAGCTAGAGGCGACTATAAACCATGTAACTTTACAACTTGACAATGACGGCACGAGGAAAAGGCGTAGAAAGCTCTTGTAGAACATTCTAACAGTCAAGGAAAAGAAAAGCATCTTCGTCATAATTTTGGATGTGAAGTCTTCAAAGATGGTTCGGCCTACCCATCCTTTCAGCTATAGCTCGAGGTGGACTGTAACCATGTAACTTTACAACTTGAGAGAAATGGCAAGAGGAAAAGACGTGTAGAAAGCTCCTATACAACATTCCGGGAGTGAAGGAAAAGAAAGCAACTTTCATCATGATAATCTTGGGTGTGGGTGGCTGCGAATTACATATACATGTACACAAAAATAGAAGGGAGTAAGAAATAAAAGTGGAAAATAAGAAGTGGGAAATATTGGCATTTTGTGCGAATTTTTCAATTGGGAATTGGGAAAAAATTTCTCCCAATTTGAGAAATATCGCCCGAAAAATCAGACAAAATGTCATGTCATTTTAAGAAAAATTCGCGCAAAATTCCAAAATTTCCCACTTCTTATTTTCCACTTTTATTTCTTACTCCCGTATAGATACTATTTTTGATATACCTGTGTTGAGACGTGATCTGTTGCAGTATATTTTTTCCCGAATGGTGAGTTAAAAAAACACTTCCTAATTGCTGATTAGGTGTTTGCACCCAATATTTTCTCTCGTGGGTGTCTTTTGATTGCACCAATGGTACTCGAGTCACTTAAAGTCATCAGCTAATGAGAGCGCTCTGAATGCTATGCTGTGATCTCAATTATTGGCAGCGCCTCCGCGTGACTGGACAGAAGTCGCACTAACAGAGGCTTCTGTCCTCGGGGGCAGGCACTTTGACTCGCATAATTTGGAACATTTGTTGGCAAACTCATCATTGTGATTGAAGACTATTAAGTAGAATGTTATTCTCGCAGCAACATTTGGTCTTTGAAATGTCACTCAATCACGTAAAACAGTCAGAAACAACAACAAACAAGAAATTGAAAGGGCACATCGTCACTAGAGGAGTGTCCGGAATATCATGTAGTCTCAATTTTAATTCAAGTTCCATTGTTCTTCGTTTTTTACTGGTAGTCAATTAGCCTAATGGAGTTTAACGTTAAGAACGACGGAATGGCTATTGAAGTGAGCCAAAAGCATCGTATGAATTGTTCTTATCGTAAACGCAGAAAAGGATGAAGAATGCACAATGGTGATCAGCAATCACTGACTTTGCTTACAACATTTGCATGACAGCAAATAAATTAGACAAGAAAGCTTTGAAGCAAGTTCCTGCTGACGCTTCAGCGGCGGTTTTGAAAGAGAACACCTCGTATTCAACGGTAAACACTCTTTGGAAGTGTAAATATTTTAGGTTGGTTCGCAGCGTAGATTGGCATTGTATACCACTGTTCAAGAAAAGGAAGCTATCGTCACGGTGTGGGTCTTCAAGGATTGTTACCCATCCTCTGAGGTGGATTGTAAACTATGCAACTTAACTTCACAATAATGGCAAGAGGAATTGACTTGTTATAGAAAGCTATAGATTGGGCATTGTGGCAGTGTGGAAAAGGAAGCTATCGTCACGGTGTGTAGGCTTCAAAGTCGTGCTACCATGCTAAGATGGTATAGCTCGAGGTGAATCGTAAACCACGCAACTTTACAACTTGACATTAATGGCAAAGAGAGAAAGAGACTGATATAGAAAACGATAGATTGGCCTTTATGGCAGCGTCAAAATGGAAGGTCTCGTCACGTGTGACGTCTTCAAAGACGGTTACCCTTTCTCTGATGGTGTAGCTAGAGGCGACTATAAACCATGTAACTTTACAACTTGACAATGACGGCACGAGGAAAAGGCGTAGAAAGCTCTTGTAGAACATTCTTACAGTCAAGGAAAAGAAAAGCATCTTCGTCATAATTTTGGATGTGAAGTCTTCAAAGATGGTTCGGCCTACCCATCCTTTCAGTTATAGCTCGAGGTGGACTGTAAACCATGTAACTTTACAACTTGACAGAAATGGCAAGAGGAAAAGACGTGTATAGAAAGCTCTTATACAACATTCCGGCAGTGAAGGAAAAGAAAGCAACTTTCATCATGATAATCTTGGGTGTGGGTGGCTGCGAATTACATATACATGTACATAAAAATAAAAGGGAGTAAGTGAAATAAAAGTGGAAAATAAGAAGTGGGAAATATTGGCATTTTGTGCGAATTTTTCAATTTCTCAAATTGGGAGAAATTTTTTCCCAATTTGAGAAATATCGCCCGAAAAATCAGACAAAATGTCATGTCATTTTAAGAAAAATTCGCCGCGCAAAATTCCAAAATTTCCCACTTCTTATTTTCCACTTTTATTTCTTACTCCCGTATAGATACATGTACTATTTTTGATATACCTGTGTTGAGACGTGATCTGTTGCAGTATATTTTTTCCCGAATGGTGAGTTAAAAAAACACTTCCTAATTGCTGAAGTATCGTAAGTAGAGTCCTAACGACTCTCCCTCGCGTGTATTTCACGATAATTGAAAATTTAAATTCTTCCTGCGTCTCACGGGAAGTCACATTATCCATCAACACAATGCGATAGGGAAATGGGCGATTTACATAGACAGTTTGACATTAAGCCGATATGAATGTAAACAAGCTGGAAGGTCATTTGATCTGCGCATGTCCGGAAAGCGGATAAAGTGAACTTGTAATATGGCCTGGAGATTTTCCAACCTCATTCCCAGGATCTTCCTCCTCCGTCAACCTCATTCTTCTCCTTCGTCGGAAAAACTAACACAGTTCCATAAATTTCACGAATCTTGAAGTTGGACACGTTGACAGTTCACTGGATTGGTTCATGGCATCGACCAATCAGGTTGCAGAATTTGAAGTGTGTATCAGGGCTTGTAAAAGTTCGAATCGCAGTTAACCCCTGGGGACGAAGTGGAAATTTTCCTACCGTCCTTTCTTATACAATCTGTCACATGATATTGTGTAAGACCAACTTTTCTGTCAGACTCTCATCCGTATGAATTGCTGGGAGCAATCGCTACTGAAACACCAAAAAGGTAAAAAAAACCCTCCATTCATTTAATCACAATGAACCCAAGTGCATCATGACACCTTAAAACGCCTCTGCGTAGTTGGTACACTGACGGCACGATCCAGGAAGGTGTGCCTTCATGATAAACAACCCAATTAAAAATGTGGAGGAAATATTTCTAAGACGGGATTTAAATCACGTTTTATTAAAAAAAAAATGTAATCCATTATCGAGGAAGTAGCAATATCGCCGACAGGCCCCTGCCGATTTGCTCGTTCAGATCGACGATAAATTTCTTGGTGTATTTTTTCCGGTTCGCGATTTGTTTCTGCTCTATTATCTTAGTGACAACATAATGGGAAACACGACAGTGTTGGAGGCAAATCATTCCCTCTCCTCATAGTACGTCGTGTTTCTTTTTCCCTCTTTCGAAGATTTAACGACGAACACTGACAACATGAGCAGGTGGTAATGATGGACCTGCTACACTGGAACATTTTTCAAAGTGCACTATAGGCTGTGTGTGTTTTTTCCACGGAAGCTTTGTGGGCCGAATGGTAAAAAGTTCATGCACCTGGCATACTTTATGCTCGACCCCAGCGCGTAATTCCATGTCGTTAGCCTCCACTAAACCGCTGGCATTGTTGGCAGAAAAAAATGAAAAACCCTGCGGATGACGCCTGTAGTGAGCAATCAAAAACAGTTGTTGGCAGTTGAGCCCACGCCGCCATTACGTAAGATATGACGTTTTGTTTGCCTGAAACACCACCAGCATGTCGAGGTCGCAACGATCATTCGTCGCCAGGGCGCCAAAGTGGTCCTGAAAGCAGATCACTGATTGGCTCGCTAGTTTGGCGCCAATTCTAACACGCAGTAGTGACGTATATTGGTCATCTTCTGAAAATCGCGTGAACGGAAAACAATTTTGGATCGGGTGTAATATGGGGAACGCCGGTTCGAAACTGCGGTGGGAGTCTAGGTATATTTGGGCAATGGAGCTCCTAGCTCGGTAGAGGGCAGCACATCGAAACCCGGTCCTAATACATGTACAATGGACGCCTTTTGTGTGGGAAATTGATCAGGACCGGGATGTCAGTTTCATTTCAATAGTTTTAACCACTAGTGACAATCATTGAAAAAGTCGGCTAGGGTCACCATTATGGAAGTAGACTCAACTGGTTTGTTCACTAGCTATTTTGCCGAATGGTAAAAAGTTCATCAATGAATAAGACCTCGATTACTCTCAAGGTAACGACGACTATTTCCTTCTCTATTTACAGGACGTGAAAGATCTCGGTGACGCTGATGCCTATGTTGTAGTTTTTGACATCACGAGCAGGTCTTCATTCGACAACGCCGTCGACCTTCTGTTCAACATCAGGAAACACCAGTGCCGACAGGTGGCGCTGATCTTGGTGGGGAACAAAAGTGATTTGGTGCGGTCCAGACAGATATCTGAGGACGGTAAGTTGGTTTTCGGTCAAGGCCAACTTGATCTTGAGGTTCTCTTTAAACGATCTTGAGATTCCTTTTAAAGGATTTTGATGGTCTTTCAAAAAGATTTTGCTGATTTTCTTAAATATTGAGATTCTTTTCAAAAGATGTACACATGAATTGTACTTCAGTTTTGGTAAAATATGATACAAAAATAACTTATTTCAATTCCAAAAAGTAGAATTTTTTTAGCGATGAGATGAAACGCAGTCTTTGTCGTCTACATATGTATAATATTAAGCGTGAGCACGAAACTAATTTGAACATTATATTGAATTCCGGAAAACGTGTGTCCCTTTCATCAGCGAAATGCCAAAAATTAAACATTCCGGTTCTTTCTGACGAAAGATTTTATCAGAACGAAATAATGAAAGTACTGTTTCAAGGTTCAAAGGGGACCTTTAAAAATCTCCTACAAAGGTTAAATAATGCAAGACAAATGAGGAGGAAAATGCCGCGTATAATAAACGAATGACGCAAGGTAAAAAGTCCCATCAGAGGCGAATTTGAACTTTGTGTTCGTAGCAAGGAGCAGCCTCACTGTCTATTCCAATTACATCGTAATGGCGGACAGGTAAACATCACAGAGTGAGCTCGCAACTTATCATAGTTTTACTTTCTCTGTTTTATAACAAGGTATATTCTCTTGAAAGGAAGGTGCGATATCTATCTAATGTGGACTCTGTATGCTGCCATCCTATGTTAAAGCCACACTGTATTGAATTCAGAAAGTGCTTACGTCCTCCGACGTTTGGTGGATGTACTATGCGCTGTCTGAATACGTGTACATTGGAGCTCTGCCTGGCCTGCAGTTTTTTCAATGTGGACTGAAAACTAGGTCTTGATTCTTTGAATTACGACAAGGCAAACATTTTGGGGACCATCATGAGGCATTGACATGATTGAGATCTCTACCTGCACTATCTTAACACTTTGAAAATACCGTAAATAGGAGGAGTCAGCCGCGCGAATTGCCAAAAGATGGCAGCAAAGTTCTAGCGGACTAATACATGCACAGGAAAATCCACGTGATTGGTGCTTGATCAAGAATGAATGGGTCCGCTGTATGCATTGAATTGGGCCGTAGTGACACCTATTGGTCAACTCACTGATAGCTCCTATTCAATACAGAGGGGCTTCAAAAAGGCACTTTCTCCATTCTCAATCAGCGGGAGCATGAACGACTAAAGTAATGGCTCCGCCATGTACTTCTGAATACACTGCAGCGTAGAGAATAGCTATGACTTCAAACGACTGTCCTCTTGCATAGATTTTCGGCGACGGACCGACTGTTGCGTTTTTCAACAACTTGGAGAATAACCTTGGAAACTGGTCTTGTCTGCTCGCCAGGAATTCAATGATTTATGAGACACGACTGAAGAGTTCAATGATCAGCTCGCGGTGGCGAACCAAATTTCCGTTGCATGTCCTGTTTTTCCTGATTGCATTTTTGTTATTGATCACCTGATCCTCTCGGGTAAATCCGGACTGTTTGCATTTGCCTGGATGGTAATTGCAGCTTCGGGTAGCAGGAGGCAGACAAACACCGAGGTCATCGTCCTTGACGTACATGCAATGTTGAAAATGCATGCGTAGTACCAATGTGACCAATGTACAAACGATAGATGTATGCAGGAAAGGAGAGTCCATCGATGATGGTATTCTTTGTTACGCAGGTGAGGTAGGATATTGTTAACTCCCGGTTTGTCTAGAGGCTATCACTCCGGCAACGTTTTTGTATCGGCTGGTATTGGAGGCATTAAAATGTGCACT
>NMRB01000445.1:297700-324012 GCA_002633025.1 Notospermus geniculatus | reverse complement strand
TTTTACTTTCTCTGTTTTATAACAAGGTATATTCTCTTCAAAGGAAGGTGCGATATCTCTCTAATGTGGACTCTGTATGCTGCCATCCTATGTTAAAGCCACAATGTATTGAATTCAGGAAGTACATGTACTTACGTCCTCCGACGTTTGGTGGCTAGTGTAAAATGTACTACTAGTATGCGCTGTCTGAATACATGTACATGTACATTGGAGCTCTGCCTGGCCTGCAGTTTTTTAACTAGGTCTTGATTCTTTGAATTACGACAAGGCAAACATTTTGGGGACCTTCATGAGGCATTGACATGATTGAGATCTTTACCAGTCCTGCACTCTCTTAAAGATAATATATCACGACTTCATTGTTTACGTTTAATGTTTGTAAACATTGGTGTTTACATTATGTTATTTTGGACTTTTGGGACATGCCAACCCACCAAATTGAATGTTTTCAGTATCAAAAGAATTTCTAGAGGGGCACGTCACCAACAAATTACTCATAAGACAAAGAAAAACGAGAAATAAACAAACAAAATGTAAATAAACAATGATTTTCGTGGCCCGCGAAAATATCCGTGATATATTATCTTTAACACTATGAAAATACCGTAGGAGCGGTCAGCCGCGCGTATTGCCAAAAGATGGCAGCAAAGTTTCTAGCGGACCAGTACATGCACAGGAAAATCCACGTGATTGGTGCTTGATCAAGAATGAATGGGTCCGCTGTATGCATTGAATTGGGCCGTAGTGACACCTATTGGTCAACTCACTGATAGCTCCTATTCAACAGAGGGGCTTTAAAAAGGCACTTTCTCCATTCTCAATCAGCGGGAGCATGAACGACTAAAGTAATGGCTCCGCCATGTACTTCTGAATACACTGCAGCTAGAGAATAGCTATGACTTCAAACGACTGTCCTCTTGCATAGATTTTCGGCGACGGACCGACTGTTGCGTTTTTCAGCAACTTGCAGAATGACCTTGGAAACTGGTCTTGTCTGCTCGCCAGGAATTCAATGACTTACGAGACACGACTGAAGAGTTCAATGATCAGCTCGCGGTGGCGAACCAAATTTCCGCTGCATGTCCTGTTTTTCCTGATTGCATTTTTGTTATTGATCACCTGATCCTCTCGGGTAAATCCGGACTGTTTGCATTTGCCTGGATGGTAATTGCAGCTTCGGGTAGCAGGAGGCAGAGACAAACACCGAGGTCATCGTCCTTGACGTACATGTAATGTTGAAAATGCATGCGTAGTACCAATGTGGACTACATGTATTGTTGTTTGTACATTGTCCACCGACAGACCCGTATGCCAGTTTTTGGAAGGTGTTGCTGATTGAGGGAAGTTTTGCACCTCCGTGAAGGGCTGTTGTGTTGAACAACATGTCTCGACGACGACAGATTGTCACAACTTCTGGGCGTGTCTCCAACATTTTGAAACGTTGGAATCCGAGTTACACGAACGTGACACTTTGGCTTCGTACCTTTTTACGCTGATTTGGACTGAACCATGTGCACTCATGGTGCGATTTCTTATAATGTCACTGCGTGCACCTCATTCTGCTATTTGCTTCTGCCGTAGTTCTGAATCGAGAGTGGCACTACGATTTGTGGAGATAGCACGCCACAATTTCAACAAAAATCAGGCGTAAAACCTTTCAACCACAACGTGTCACGTTCTGCAAACAGATATCATGCGAAGAATCTGCTCAACTATATCATTTTCAAGGTGTTGCTGACGCAGCTGCTTTTGACACGAGAACAGCATTAACTCAAATCAATTTGACTGCGATATTGTGAATTAACGTCGTAAGAAATGCAGCAATTAGATGCAAAGCTCCTGCGGTGCCGTTTCGATTCCGATTTAAACGCCGCACTGGAAGGTAATAAATAAGTTCTGATGGAGGCCATTTTGCTTACGTTCCGCAAGTGCGAGTTGGTTTATGAGAAAAATGTGACAAAGATGGAAAAATTGTTCGACTGCAAAATGACAAATGCACTTGGATTAAAAGGTGCCGGTGCATTGTTCATGTACTTCTGGAAAGAAAGTCGTGGAAAGAAAAGTGAGATTATCGCAAAAACCAATCGGTATGTTGTGAAGACAACTAGACTTTGCTACATGTGGATGTTACATTGTTGCTCGATNCGTCTGCAGAAGTGTTACAGAAAGGCGGGATGTCCTGACGATGTCCGCACGACAATGCAGACAAGTTGCCGAAGGTGTCGGGAAGTTCATTTCCGCGTCGAAATTTTGGTCTCGATCAAAATTTGGATGCGGAAATTTCGCCCTCTCCCGAACGTGCGGAAATGCCGGGAACTGCTTAGGAATGATAAAGACAGTGAACGGAATCTTTCAAGAATATGCGGAGAGGTTGCGGAATGAATGCGGAATTGCTAAATTTGCGTTCCGCATCTTGTCCGCGCCCTAGTGGACGCTAGGTTTTATGAGAAAAATGTGACAAAGATGGAAAAATTGTTCGACTGCAAAATGACAAATGCACTTGGATTAAAAGGTGCCGGTGCATTGTTCATGTACTTCTGGAAAGAAAGTCGTGGAAAGAAAAGTGAGATTATCGCAAAAATCAATCGGTATGTTGTGAAGACAACTAGACTTTGCTACATGTGGATGTTACATTGTTGCTCGATCGCCTTGGCTGCTTAAAGCATCCTCCTATAGCAGGGCTTGGTCTCATGCACTTCTCTCCATACACTCGCAAACAGAGCTTGTGCGACACGAAGATGGCGAGGTAAGAATCCCTGCTGTGGAAGGATAGCTTCGAAGATCCCAAAAAAACGAAAAGTAGAAGCAGGGGTTGGATGCAGGCAACGTTGGCCACTGGCGCGATGCGAAAGTTTCATTTTACTGGCAACAATGGATGAAATGCATTTTTTCGTCTCCGTTGAGAATTTTGGCATTCTATTCTAACATCAAAACATCATCAGTGGGCCCTCCTTTCTTACATTGCATAAAGCTATCCCCTTCCCCAACAACTCGACTGTTTCAAACCAGAACTGTCGCATTCGATCAATCAAAACCTCCAGATGAAAGCGTCGAGCTCAAAGACACAGAAGAAGGTTAGCAACTCTGTTATTAGATTTGGGGTTTGATTAGCCTGTTTCAATAGCTCATAATTGGTAATGAGCCTTCGAGGGCTTCCTTTGATTCCGCCTCCGACCAAAGGCGGAGAGAATGTGATGTAAACAGAGGAGTCTCGAAACAGACGATCGGCGATTCAACAGAGGGTTCAGCGTCAACATAGAAATTTCATTTGGTGTCCTAAAAAATAAAATATTCGAATCGAGACTTGTGGGCGTAATGTGAGGGGTTCGTGATAGATATACATTGCTTCCTGACAAAAAACTGCACCAAATGCACGGACGCTTCTCAGAAGCATACATGTTTGTCAGTGACATTCAACAACTTCATGCCCATACTAGAAAATTGACCACGGGCACGTGCAAGTAGGCCAGCACGTACAACACATGTAACATTCCGAGGGGTGTCGACTTGTGGATGTCTCGTGGCCATTGGCGATCTGCCTTATGGCGTTACCTATGGTAAATAGGTGTGTCTGGCCCTGCAAATCTAAAAGTGACTGTTTAAGGATGGTTTTAGAGTACATATATCTAGGCTACCACATGTCCGTTCGTAATTCCAACTTCTTTTTCGAACTAATTGGTACACGAATGCAAGTCCAGCCACGTTGTTCGCCAACTACCAGTTAGTAGGCTATACGTCGACAACTAGAAGGCGAGGTTGTCGAGCCCATCATCAGGCAGACAGTGAAATCGATCCTTAGGAAGTCGATGACATTACGGAAATTGATGAGTGGGGAAAAAATCCCTTGATTGCCCCATTTCACTCTCTGGAGTACCATCATGGCTTTGGTGAATCTGGTTACTCCATTTACAAAGGCTTTACGCCGTCGGGTGATTAGACGTGTCAGTCCGAGTTGGGGAATATGTCCCCAGGGACATGTTTAATGTACCTACACTGCGCCAATGGACAATCACTGTTGGTGTTGGAAGGCTGATTCGAATACTCTCCGATCATCAAAGCTTCCTTGATGGTGGTCAATGCTAAAAACGCAAGAAATTTGAAAAAAAACCCACCAGAAATGTTTTTTTCAGGATTTATTGGGCTGTCAGAGTGGCGCAGTGGATACATCGGACCTGTCTCCTCTACTGTTCCGGGTTCGATCCCCGGTCGATTCCGCTCTTCATGTGGGGATCATAACTATGACAGAGGGCAGCACATAGTAAGCAGGCCCTAGAGTGGAGCCCTTTGTGTGGAAAACGGGGATCCTAGCTACGATAGAGGGCAGCACACCGAAACCTGGTCCTATACAATGGACGCCTTTTGTCGGGAGTGTGGGAAATTGATCAGGACCGGGATGTCAGTTTCATTTCAATAGTTTTAACCACTAGTGGCACCTATTGAGGCAGTGGGCTAGGGTCCCCATTGATGAGGAGCTGAATGCCCCTTTCAATTCAATAGTTTTAACCACTAGTGACACCTATTGAGGCCAATGTTGTCTATACAGCAAATATTTAACGACGTTGGCACTGAGCTTTCGATTTTAAGAACTAACTGCCTGACATCCTTGATTAAACGTTTGTAGTTCGAGCATTTGCTTGATACAAAAAAAAACCTCCCACTCTATTGTCTTAGAATTCAACATATTAATCAAAAGGGACGCTCCCATTCCAAACAATTTTGCCGAGGAATCTTCTTTCGAAGCATTACCCCGTAATGAGAAAATCGGTCGACCTCAAGGCATTGTTTTCCAGGGACGTGATTTAATGATAATAGTTATTGGAACTCTTCAGGCAAATGAGGCGCTAATGGGATTGAGACATGGCTGATGGGTGAATTTGAATCCGAAGGAAGATTACGTATTCGTTCCAAGTTATCCTGACGTGACAGCTAAGTTTATCATGCGTGATGTACACATGCAAATGCTGTCTCTTGCTCAGTGTCGTCTCACGGGAACTAGAATAGTGAGCACGTACTTCATGTTTACGAAGATGTCACCTTTGGGTACAGAAAGGTTTCGAGATTGCTGGCAAAACAAACTTGAAAAATACTTGATCCGGGGCGCGGTGGTGCAACTATAAGGGCTGATTCATACTCGCATGCGGACCGTCAAGCGCATGAAACTGATCGCAGGTTTCCACGACGTGAATGTGCACACGCAGTGAAATTGATCATAGTCGGCGCAAAATCCGGACGGAGTATGAATCAGCCTTTAGCGCGTCGGACTCGTGACCGTAAGGTCGTGGGTTCGATACCCGGTCGAGTCGCCACTTTGTACTCTCAACTGGTCTGAAAGGATCAGGTGAGCGCTGAACGAACTGTTCTTTGAGTTCCTCAGAAAGGTTTCCAGAGCGCTGCTCTCTGTTCCACAACGAGCGCCACAGGATTGGAGCGGCAAAGATAGGAACCAGTCTAAGCTACACGTTGTTTGGTTAAGGCTTTGATTGACGTCCATCGTTGTCAAAACATGACAAATGAGGCTGATGAAAAAGTTGCCTCGAGATACATTTGCCAATTTGTCAAGGTTAATGAATGTTGTTTTCGTTGGGTCCAAGGCTGCAACCAATATTGTAAACAACACAATAATCAAGATGACAACATCAAGCAGTGATCCTGACAGGAAATTCTTCATCTTGCCATTTTCTTTTTGTAATAAAACAAGGCGTATCGTGTTGATTAATCTCACGTCAGGTTCGATACAAAAAACTTTCTCACGAATCGCTCAGGTGCTAAGAGTTCGTAGGATAAGAGATAGTGGCACGCGAGTAGAGCTGCAACTCCGTATCAAGTTGACGCTAGGGAATCCTACGCAGACAATCTTTGATCTTCGCAAAACATGCTTCCTGCGCCGTCATAAAAACAAGCAAACAGCACGAGAGCAAAGGGGGATATTTTCCGTCGTTTCTTTCCCGTTCTTAATAACCCCGTATGAAAAAAGGAGAAATTGATCAGCCGTGATGGAAAACTGTTTTGGTGGAAGGAACAAAACATGTTTTTAAGAAGGATTGCTTGCGGTGTTCTCTCACACTGATACCGGCGTTCTTGTCAAGGAAAAACAACATGGGGTCTCGTGCATATAATTATCGTCTCTTTCTTTCTGTTTTTCAGAGGGTAAAGAAATCGCCATTTCCTACAACTGTAAGTTCATCGAGACATCGGCAGTCCTCAACCACCAGGTCGACGAACTCCTGGTCGGGATTCTCAGCCAGATTCGCCTGGCGCCGAAACGAGAGGAGCTAAAACGGATGAAAAAATACAAGGAGAAGAAAAAGGATTACGGGTCACAAAAAGGCCCAGCCAAAAAACTGCTTAGCAAGATCTTCCGAAAGGACTCGATCTCAAAATCCTGTGATAATCTTCTTGTGCTATAAATGGTATTGATGATGTCATCGGTGAAAATCAAAGAAATGAGCCATGACTTCGTGTGTAAATCACCGGAGGTTACTGCCACAGGGACTTGATGCAATAGTTGTAAGATATGTTTATGATGATCAGTCCCTGTGGTTACTGCGTGCTGTTCCAGGCCAGACGGTGGTGCTCTCTCGCTGATGCACAGAGAAGCTTTTGACTGCAAGGTGCTTTTTGTGTGGTGGTGGATATGAAACATCTGACATGTCTGAGGCGACAAACAGATGTTATCAAATAAAGTGCCTATACAATTGTGGTAACCCACGCGATTAAGTTAACGAAACTAGAGCTTACGAAGCTAGAACCATTGATGGCCAGTCACCCTTTGCTAAGCCGGCAAAGACGTCTTACAGTTTTGAAATTATCGTATATGTCATAACGTGGCCGTGACAAAGAGTTGTTGGAAGGGTCTTCGGGGGATTAATCAATAATGAGAAAATGTGTTGCGAGTTTGTAAATATTGCCTGTTTCTTCCCTGCATAAGATGCATATCCTTTCCGACATTAGTCAAAGGGAAAATAAAATAGATGTAGACATGAAGTTCCACTTTGACTCGACTTTACAGAAGAAAGACTCATGCTGACCGAAGATGTATACGATCTGAAAGATTTCAGTACTATTTCCATGATGAACGAGCCAACGCATGACGCCATACCGTTGATGACACAGTGGAGAGCAAATTCTGTTCATGGGGTATTTCCAAGACTAGATTGGTTGCTAATCTCACCGCTAGGTGGACTAAATACTTAGATCGGTAACGCCTGCCGTCCATTATTACATGATCAGCGGAAAACAGCCGATGAAAAACTCCTTGATTGGTCGCTTTCATTCAACAAAAGAGCAATCTATTATTTTCAACCAATCAACGCGTCTTTTCATCAGCTCCTTTAAGGCCGATCGCCTGATTATGGATGACAGGCGGCGCTACCGATCCGTCGAGATCGGGAACCAATCCATTCCGAGACGAGGCTGTGGGTGAAAGAACCCGTATGTGCTTGGGATTTGTTATTAGTGTCTACCACATTGTGATACGTTTATCAGAAGGCTATGTTACTTCAACGCCAAGTTCGTTAAGAGTGACGTCATTCCAGACCCTGTGGGGCTGGGAAAGGGCATTGGAATTCGTAAACATGTACACGTATTTGTTGTTGTCACGAAATCGGTTTTTTCAAAACGAAGATGTATAATTTTTCGACTATGTATGTTGTTTTTGTCATTGTAAAGACCTTCTGATCTCTCTGTATGGCCTTTCCGGTTTAGATGTTTTCTTCACTGTTGGAAAAGTGCACGTGGCTGTATATATTTTTGGGTTCGGCGAATCTCGTGCCAGGTATTACTGATCGATGTGCTCCTATAATTCTGCGTATATAACATGCTAGCGTCCTGAATCCCTCATTCAGTTGTCACATCTTTGTGTTTTGCATGTCCGTGAAATGTGAACGATCTGTATAATACACTAAAATATGAATACGTATATATTATTAACTGCTGCTACACACTGCTACAACTGGCTTGAAATGTTTTGTACAGACCACATGTCGTCTGGGTCTATTGGCCTTTGTATATTTGTCAGGATTTTCAAATTGGGGTTAGACGACCCCGAGAAATTCGACGTTTACGGTGAAAAGTTGATGTACTGAGTTTCAAATTTAAACAACGTGCAGCGCATGCGCTGTGCTGCTGTAAACTAAAATGGCGCTTCCTATTCCCTACCACAGCGCGCGTTCAGTCTTCAGCTCGAATTAACTGAAAAGGATTAGCTGCAGGCATGGTTAGTTTAGTTCAGCTTTTTCCGCAATTGTCTTCATGATGCCGTCTGTGATTGTGATCGAGTAGGCCTAAATGTATTTCAGATATTTTATTTGCATTTTGATGGAACGAATTATTTAATTGTCAATATTTATTAGTTTTTACCCTGACGAACTATTGATTTAGCAGCTAGTTTTTCACGTTAGCATGGATAAATGGTCATCACACAGCTTCATTCATGTCGGCATCGATACACCGGACGCCGGAAATTGCCGAAGTTGATTTTGGTCGAGCAACTTGAGTTCGGAAGGATTCGGGTATTGTTCGATGATTTGTACATTTCTATATCTTTGAAACGTTTGCAGACATGCATTTTAACTTTAATAAAACATTGTGAGTTGTGAAAACGTTCTTGCTGTTGTTATTGTCGTGGGATAGGCAATATCCATCTCCTTGGTATTTTTTCAATGACAAAAATATGAGCCTCCCATGACGACGACACTCGGACAACCTAATGCCCCACACTAATGATAATTTCGGCTGCGAGGTCATTTCAGACCCTGATTTTCTGGTACCAAGAACATGATAGGCCAATTGATGAGAATGGCCTCTCGTCCAATCAAAGACGTTTATTCCTCCGACTCCGGGGCAGCTCCGAACTCATGGACCAATCACTGTTTAGAACGCAGTTCAGCTGTCCAATCCTCGTAACCGATCTGACGGATGGTCCAATCACTTTTATCCTTTGAAGTTACAGTATTGTCTCTCAGATGGAGCTACTGCGGTACTCTCCGCACCGCGGAGTTGTTTCATCTCCGCATCGCAGATGGAGCCACAAAAACTTGATGCAGCTGCATCGGTAACCAATCAAGCTGGCCGCATGGGCAACACTCGGACATCGAAAACGACAGAAGTATGGTACCGAGTTTCGAGATGAGTCCTATCGTGAAGGTGCTCCTCCACCTGAAAGTTTTCTCGTGCGAGTTGGCTCCCAATGGGCAATTCACCATTGTTGGTTTGTTTCCTACGGATTATGCTGATACCAATGGCACAAACGATTATCCACAGTTTTCTATGGTTGAATTGCCCATTGAGAGCCAACTTGCGCGAGAAAACTCTCACGTGGAGCAGCACCTTTAGGCCATCTTTACACTGACAGATTTAGCAATATCTCTCACATCGAGAATCTGTCAGAGGCCAATTAGTGAAAGCAATCAACATCAATTAAAATGGATTGCATTCTGTTCTCTGATTGTTGGTGGGCTGTGAACCGGAACGGAAGACAATTTTCAAAATTCGTTCCGCTAAATTTGCTTCATTTTGTTTTAGCTAAGAGTACTTTTTCAAGTTGATTTAGTTATGGGCTTGTTCATGGCATGGGATAGTCGGACAAAGGTGTCGGGTGAATTTCTCTGATGACGTGCTTCTGCACTGAAAGCCAATGAAGGTAGCCCCTGAATCTGGTTATTCACATCTTCGTCAGGGTTCAGTGGTTAAATCCACTTTTGTGACGAGCTCCTCGTCTGACCACCCTNGTCTCCAAATTTTTATCATAGGTGTATCTAATTAGGATACATAACATATATAACGGGTTTTTGATTTGACCTACTTTTCAAGGTCACAGAGGTCAAAGTTCTACAAAAGTAACAAACCTGCCGCAGTTCTTCATTATTTCACCGAGCGTCTTCATATCTTGCGTAAACATGTATTAGAGGGCTACCTTCAAAAATACCGAGTTTCGGCCCGATCGGACATCCAATATGACCACCAGGTGGCGTAACCTGAAAATCATCCAAGTGCTTTAACTCAGGAACGGCTTTACCCAGAGTGCTCAAACTTGATATTTACCTCCCTCTAGGTGACCTTTACAAGCACGTCAAATTTGGGCTGATTAAACTTCCAATATGGCCGCCAGGTGGCGTAACCCAACAATCGTTGAAGTCCTGCAACTTGGGAATGACTTGACCCAGAGTGCTCATAACTGACATGTACCTATCTCTCTGTCATTACACTATGTCCAAACGGGTGAGCACATGGTCCATGGACCATTTCATTTATTACCGCGGTAACTTCTGAAGATCGTTCAATGTGATGACTGACTGAGTGAATGGCCCCACTGACATTGTGACAACATGTCATGTATGTCAAGTCACAAATGCCAGTTTTCAAGAGTTTCCAAAATAACCTAATGGGCTGAGCTGCATAGGCCTTCTGCTGTACAATCCCCCACCACAGGGTTTTATGGGGTTTTTGTTGGGGGTATGATTACTAGGGACAGGGTTTGGGTGGGGGCTATATTAAATGCAAAAATGCTGACTATCGTACGCCACACAGATGGTAGGCTGGTGAAGTGATGTCACATCTCCTGGTAGTCAAGATGACAAGATGTGAAAAAACATTATAATAGCCTGTCTCGTACAGCTAGGCTATTCCCACAACACTTTTATCCACTCCAAACTTTCTAGTCCAAGATAAAACACTGACTTTCCTGAGTTGCAAAGATTATGGGTACTCACTGGTACCAGTCAATGTTTTTGTCAGTCACCTTCTGCCCAGTAGGCCTAGGTAGGCCGTCCATTCCATCTGTACTTTATCACTATAAAGCCATGGTTGCAAATGCAAGCACCACAGGTTTAACTGGATCTGTAGAGCAAGGACATGAAGGAACGGAGGACAGCCCAACTGAATTGGTGTGCAGCATCTCCAGCGTAGCTTCAAGGCCGCCAGGCCTCTAGTTTTGGAGGGCAAGAGTATCATAGTCAGCAGCGTTCTAGCCAGAAATATTTCCTAAAAGTGTGGCATGACTGCATTTTCCTAGGATTTTTAAGGCCCTGGATTTTCAAACAGGGTGGGAGCGAAATTCAAACAGGGTGGTGTTATTGAACATGTTGAAAGTGCATTGCAAGTTAATTTTTAAACAGGGTCCAGATGTGAGTCCGGAATCACTGTTATGGAGTGACAGGTTTCATGGAATTGCCCATTTCTGTGGTGTATCGCCGGGGATGTCCGTAGGATGTTATCATGGTTATTGGCCATTAACCCGTGTGTTTGTTTGAGGTTTGCAAAACAATTTGTGTTTGATTTTTCTGTCAGGGCAGACGCCATAGTATTATTGTCTGTGGTAAGTACGGAAGAGGTCATCACAAGCTACTCATGGTCCTCACTTGGATGGGGTCTTTTACTTGCCCTTCTAAAGAAAAAAGGGACAAGGCACCACGGCTTACTGTCCCATGCAACAGACGCGAAGAGCCGGGAATGAAATCCCATATGGCCCGGGCAAGATTCGAACCCAGGACCTGTCGCCAGCTGAGTGGACGTGATAACCACTAGGCTATTAGGGCTCCTCAAAACAACGACTCATAAGTTCCTGTTGATGACCTTATTTTGTGCCAAATGTGATGTTTAGTTTCTTACAGGCGTCACAGAAGATGTAAATTGATGTTCATACAATACAATGTACTGCACGCCCCTCTTTCTTAAAACAAGGAAAAAAGTGATTATTTCCACATATACGTGTGCATGTACATGTACTTCATTCACGTGATTCACATTCACAAAGCAAAGTCACAGACAATTTTACTTCTTAATCACATCCAGAATTTCGTAAGCTAAGCCCACTTTAATATCTCTCTGCGATGTCGATTGTGATCTATAACCGTCCTCTTCAGTACAATATAGAGCTTGCGCAGATGACGTCATCACAGAAAAATCCGCCATCTTGCCGGTCAAATTGACGTCAAACGACGTCGGCGATCCACGTAGTGCAGTTTGTCGTCAGCGCAAGTGGAGTGTGTGTGTTTTCAACCATGACGCGATCTACATGTGGCGCACTTTTTCGTCGACATCAACGTGGTCATGATGGTGGACCGCCAGTCAAAAGTGACGTCATAATGAGCCACTGCACAAGCTCTATAGAGCTTGTGCAGTGGCTCATTATGACGTCACTTTTGACCTGCAGTCCACCATGCTGACGTCGACGACAAAGTGCGCCACGTGTAGATCGCGTCACACTCCACTTGTGCTGATGGCAAAATGCACCACGTGGGTCGCCGACGTCGTTTGACGTCAAATTGACTGTCAAGATGGCGGATTTTTCCGTGATGACGTCATCTGCGCAAGCTCTATACTACTGGTACCGGTATGTACCAAATTATGGTACATTTCTCCTCCAATGGCAATGACACGATTTGTTCATCTTTGAATTTGACTCCCGACATGAGTGATTCAAATTCTTTATTCAGACTAGTGTTTTGTTCCTCAAAAGGACTTTTATCCTTTGTTTATAAAGTTGCATATCCTGATCAAGCAGCACACTGTCATCGAGAGGTCAAGGTCATTTTGCGCCAATCAAAATTGTTCTTACAAATTGCAAACTTCTACCTACCAGTTAAATTGCCACGTAATCTGATAAGGAATCAAAGGTTCTTACTTGTACAACTGCAAGGGCAGTGCACCAACTCCCCTGGTCTTGAAAACATTCTGATTAGTTTCCTCATTAATTCAGCAGGTTTCTGCAGCATATAGCACAATGTCTGCCTTGTTTCCTGCTGATCAAGGACAATGGCATGGCATTTGTTGCCGTTTGGCGATATGGCTGGCATCCCATCACTTGTGGTGCCCATAATAATGACAATCAAAATTTATAGATGGAAATGGGAATGGAAATTCCTTAAAAGTAAAATCACTCTTTACCTTTAGTCCTCTTTCTTCGTAAAATGCAAACGGTCAAATAAAAGATATACCGGTTCTGAACATTCAGCGTCGTTTCAATGAAGTATTGACGAACGTTTCTCCCCTTCAGTGACTGAAGATTAGTCTGAACACTGACATCACCGGCAGATCAGCTGATCTGTGCTGGTTTGTGCGCAGACGTGGCACCTCACGGAAGTCGTGTCTAGATTTGATGCAAGACTGGGACATGCTGAGGTATTACGAGCCTTTGCCATGTTTGCTGCATCCACAACTTTAGCAGTGGTCCTTGTTGTGCCAGCAGCTATGTGTTGCATGACCAAATTTCCATCTATCTTGCATGATGGAGGGAATCTAGGTTGAGCCACACTAAGTTTTTCAACCTTAGCAAGTTTCCACCTAAAAGTGAAAGTGAAAAAAAAAGAGAATTCAACTTGGAAATGTGCCTGAAGAAGGCCCAGTGTGTGGCCGAAAATTCGCATCCTTTTAGAATACGACTAAAGACATAGTTCAACAGGAACAAAGATGTAAAAAGATTTCTAATTTTGCAAATGGTATTGGCTTGGTGGTCAAGTCGTCTAACATGCTTGTCTTTCAATATTAGTTCCTATACCCCTCTGTATGGCATCGCATACTATCAGGGTTTGGTATAATCATCTTCTCACAAGTTCAGTCACACAGTTCGGCATTATTTCCCTCTTGTGGTAAGCCTATCTCCACCTTATGGTGTCATGTCCTAGCTCCAACTACTTCCTCTCTTGGTATCGAGGGTCCAGCCATGCTATTCTGTTGGAGAGCACTGCCCCAAAACTTTTGTCTTTGCAAAAGAGTTATGCTGCGTTCACACCTATTTCGCATCGAAATCGGTTTCCATAAATCGAAATACGGAAATCGATTTGGTTACGTCGGGTCGGGTCACACTACAACTAAACCGATTTCGATTCGAAACAAAACGCGTCACACTCAACCCGAAATAAACTACGTCATGACGTTAGGCCTACATTGAATGTACACTGTGCAGTACATAACTATTTCGATTTGGCTAATGCGAATCGAAACCGATTCAAATACCGGTTTGGTTAAATCGGTATAAAAGTGATCTATTTCGAATTGAGTGTGACGCGTTATATCGGAATAGGCCTTTATTGCGAATTCGATTCGATATAAAACCCTAGTGTGAACACGGCATTAGTGTAGTGAGGGGCTTGCTCCCAGCAGTTGTACTGTCTGTTTTCTTCTCTTAAAATTTTGAGAGGATTTAAAATGGGTATTTTGCACGAAAAGTCCAGGTTTTTCACCATTTTCTTCATAGATTGGAAATTTATGTTTTTGCTGTTTGCGCAAAAGTAAATCCTCTACCCTTACAAACGGTCTCTCAACACTCTTTGATTTTGAAGGCGTAATTTTTTGCACCGCCTGAGACAAATTCTTCGATTGTTTTACCGTCAATTTCATCTTTGAATTCTCCAAGATAATCACCCAGAGGTTCATAATGACGATTTAAAATGGGTATTTTGCACGAAAAGTTCAGGTTTTTCACCATTTTCTTCATAGATTGGATGTTTTTGCTGTTTGCGAAATTCTAAGTAAATCCTCTAACTTTACAAACAGTCTCTAGACTCTCTTTGATTTTGAAGGCGTAATTTTTTGCACCGCCTGAGACAAATTCTTTGATTGTTCTACCGTCAATTTCATCTTTGAATTCTCCAAGATAATCACCCAGAGGAGGTTCATAATGGTTTCGGTTAGATTGATCTATGACATATAATGATACTGTCAGTATCGAAGTACAGCACCTGTTTTCCGAGTTTATCTGGCTCGGAATAGAGCTTGAGTCGGGCGTGGGCAGTTGTATATGCCATGTATGCTACAGTGTTAATTCTAGGATTTCAGAAGGGCATGGGGCAAACTTTGTGAAAAGGGCACTTCAACCTAGAAAAGGGCACTTTTCATTCGCGACATTTCTACTAAACGGAATTTGAGAAGCTTGTCAGTTAAAAAGGTCCCTATAACTCCAGTCAACAGCCAATTTAAGCCAGTTTCTAGGGTGGTATGACCAAAAGGGACCATGACAGAGGGTCTGGGGGGTAATAAAACCTANGCAGGCATGGCGCCAAGGGGGTTAAAAAAGGGCACAGTGGCGCCCCCTTTTAGGGCATGGCGCGCCGCCACTCTAACACTGCCTAGAATTAACACTGTGCAGCAATGACAATGTTGGTGTGAGGACACGGTTGAATGAATTCATCCTTTCCCATGTATTGAAACAAATTTATCGTTAACATGGTTCACGTTGGATATTTCGACATCGTCGTCTCTCATCAAACGGACGTACTCTTCAAGGTCGGAAATTATATTTCGTACTGCCAAAATTTGGACGTTGACCAAATTTGCCCCAAATAGAGTTGGCCGCCTGCTTTCCGATACTTCTAAGCCCCTTATTATATTGAATTGAGGACGGTACGGGTCAAGTTTTATACCTTCTTTCAACTCGTAATTTTTAATGTATTTGTGCCTTAGAATTTGCATCTTTACTCCAATCGGGCCAGCCGCTGGCTTCTTGCTTGATTTTTAGAAAATGATTGATATAACCCTCAACCTTTCTACTAGGCAGATTCATCTGCTTGCTCGTCATTGTCGTCAGGCGTAACTCGACCTCAGTGGAGTTCTTGTTAAGATTGCCTTCATCCTTGAAGACTGCCTCAGCCGTGTTATTTAGGATGAAGGTAGTATCAGATTGGGTGTCTGGTAGGGCATATCAGATGCTCGCAGTCTGGGTTGCTGGCATGCGAGAATATTCCACCCTTATCGATATCTTTGGAATGCGGATCGTATCGTGTAACTTCCTGAAAATGCCAGATTTCATAGGCTTCTAAAAGTTTATATCCTTTCTCAATAGCTTTCTTCTCCTCAAAGATGGCCCAAGTACCCGACAGAGCTCTTATTCCTCGTCGGAGTGGTTACACAATCTATCACAGTTGTTTCTTCTTCTTTCTTTGGTAATACTCGATAGACCGCTTTCCAGCGTATTTCATCGAGGGGTGTGTAGGGCATGGGACCGTCAACCGGGGCGATTGTAAGTTCCCTCAGGCAGGGATGAGATAAAGGACTCAGATGTAGTGGAGTCCTTGCTCAAAGACTTGGCATCATTCCAGTCTCTGATGGTTCTCGGTAGGAAGGAGTTGCGGTGGGTCTCACAATGAGAGCGCGGTAGGATGTAACGGTTACGTCTACCCTTCACCAGGTTTAAATTATCAACGGATATCAGGTCATTAGTTATTTGATGGAACAATGTCAGTCGGCTATTTTTCCTCCGGTCCGCTAAAGGCTCCCATTTTAGATTACGCAACATATCAGTAACACTGGATCGTCTCCGATAATCCCCTTGAACGAAAAGAGCAGCGCGCCTTTGAATTTTCTCCAACTTGGTGGCCTCGGCACTAGTTGGTAAAGGGTCCCAGACCTGGGCTGCATACTCCATACTAGATCTGCACATTGCCATATATGCTGCTTCCTTTAGTTTCTTCTGGCATGCCTTGAGAGAGAAACCCTACGGTCCGGCTCACTTTTGCAACTGTTTTGCCAATGTGTGCTTGAGAATGATAAATCTTCGCTCAGGAGTACACCAAGATAAGGGTTGTGCTGGACTGATTGGAGAATCTCGCCTGTCAGTGTGTAGAAGTGTGACGATTTCGCCTTCCTTGGGTTCCCGATTGACATCACGTAACACTTTTTGGGATTTAACTTCATATCCCAGACTTTAGCCCAGTGGGATAATCTAAGTCGTTCTGGAGGGAAATGTGATCTGTAGGGTTGAGAATCGGCCTATATAGTAATGCGTCATCTGCAAACAGGCGTAGGTTGGATGAGATGCCTTCAACAATATCGTTTAAGCCCATCTCACACTGCCACGATTCCGACCACGATGCCTCTACGAACTGCTTTCGTGGTGTTCCTATAGGCTTCGTGATGAATCGTATGCCTTCCTATAGGCTTCTTGTTTTTCGTGTCCTAGGCCCCTCACGATTGATGAGAATTTAAAACCGGTTTCAAATAAAAAAAATTCGTGTTCAATCCTAAGGACTTCCGTGATGATCGTAATGCCTTCCTGGAGGCTTCCTGCAAGCTTCGTTTTGATCAACAGGAAGCTTGCAAGAAGCCCGTAGGAAGGCATTATGATCATCGCGGACGTCTTCAGGATTAAACACGGATTTTTGAATTTTAAACATGTTTAAAATTCTCACCAATCGTGAGGGGCCTGGGACACGAAAAACAAGAAGCCTGTAGGAAGGCATTACGATTCATTACGAAGCCTATAGGAACACCACGAAAGCATTTCGTATAGAGGCATCGTGGTCGGAATCGTGGCAATGTGAGACGGGCTGCAGCATGTGAACACGATGCCTGCGCGAAGCATACAGGAAGTCAACACGAAGGTGCACGACGCCTGCATGAAGTGATTACAAAAGCCGCATTGAGCCGAGACCAATCAGATCACTGCCCGTCCGCCACGATCCCTCTACGAAAACATTTTGCAGCATTCGTAGAAGCATCCTGGTCGGAATCGTGGCAGTGTGAGATTGGCTTTATGTACGTCAGGAATAAGATGGGGCCAAGACATGTGCCCTGAGGAACGCCTGATATAACTGGAGTAGAATGAGAGCTTCTCCCTTCCACCACTACTTGTTGGGTACGACCGCTCAGGAAGTTTGTAATCCACTGATGCAGGTGGCCATTGACTCCGTAATGGTGGAGTTTGGCAAGGAGCTTCCTGTGGGAAACCACATCGAACGCCTTGGAAAAATCCAATATGATCATATCTACTCATGTCTACTTGGGTGTTGTTATTCCTGAAGTCCACAAGGTGTGATACTGTCGAGATTAACTGAGTGACGCACGAGTGTTTGGCTCTAAACCTGTGCTGCATACTTGTTATTGTTCTGTGGCGCTGGAAATGCTTCATTAAGGCCACACTTTTTATATTTATTGGATTACGGATTTTTCAGGCCGAAACCTATGTAGGAGGGGAGGGAATAAAAATAAAAATAAAATACAAAAATCTTTGACTTTTTAATTTTTTCACGAGTGTTACGTGCTATGCGTCACAAAAATTCAAGGGGGAGGGAATAAAAAAAGTGAAATGTGGTAAAAAAGAAATAAAACCTTTTATTGATGCAACAGTAGAACAAGAGATAGGGCCTACATAGGGGCCTATATCCTGAAAATACAGGGCGTCAGCATTTAAATATCTTTTACGTTGCACCTAGTGGTCGGCGGAAAAAAAACAAGAACACAAAATAGACCATCGGGAATTTTATTTTTTTTCAACATTTTCAAAAAACCTGGGAGGGGGGATCCGTAATCCAATAAATAAAAAAAGTGTGGCCTAAGTGACTGATGACAATGTGCTCAAGAAGTTTACTGCATACACTTGTCAAAGAGACTGGCCTGTAGTTAGCAGCAATGTTACGATTGTCTTTTTTGTAAACAGGGGCAACATTCGCATCCTTCCATTCTTTAGGCAGTACTCCTGAGAGCAGCGATTGCCGATATATATAGGTCAACAGGGTCTCCGCCAGAGGGTACTTTGGGTACAAATATAGTACCCTAAAGAAATCTGAGGGTACGATATAGTACCCTGAAAAAATCACTTCAGTAATGTTTTTCTTAAATTTTTTACATTTCAAATGCAACTTTCATGCAGAAGGAAGACTAATTTTGCATTTTGGAGTGTAAAAAATGACTCTGGAGGCCATTATTAACAAAAAAAAAATTTTTTGAAAAAAAAAAATTTTCAAAAAAAAAATTTTTTGAAATTTTTTTTTCTCCCCCCCCCCTCCTTACAGGTCGTACCCTGGAAAAAAATCCTGGCGGAAACCCTGGTCAAAATAGGAGTAATTTCGGTAGCTAGGTCATGTAGAAGCCTATTGGGGATAGAATCAGGTCCGCTGGCCTTCCTCACATTAACTTTCCGCAGTAGCTGCAAGACGCCCTGTTCCGTTATCACTAATGGCTCTATGTATGGTGTCGATGGTGATGTGAATGGGGGGGGGTTCACGGCGCAGACGGCACGAAGTGGAAATTTGACGGCCCATGACGGCGCCTCCGTTTACTTGCATCTTTAGTCAAACCCATTATCTGACATTTCGATAAAAACTGCTGTTGAATTGACTTTATTCACCGTTTTCTGCAAGAAATTGCTAAACCGCTGCCCAACTATCCGCCATGTTGTTTACGCCACCAACGCAACGGAAACTACCGAATGGTTCCGATGATGACATTATGGTGACGTTGCACCAATCAGAATCTTTCTCATAATGTATTCGAAATGAGAACGAGGCTGGACTTTAAATTCTGACGTCATACTTCCTTATTCGGAAGTTTGAATGAATGACATGGAAGTTTCGGAAGTTTGGATGAATGAATTCATCCTTTCCCATGTATCGTATTGAAACAAATTCATCGTTTTATGGTTCACGTTGGATATTTCGACATCGCCGTCTCTCATCAAACGGACGTACTCTTCAAGGTCGGAAATATATTTCGTACTGCTAAAATGTGGACGTTGACCAAATTTGCCCCAAATAGAGTTGGCCGCCTGCTTTCCGATACTTCTAAGCCCCTGATTATATTGAATTGAGGACGGTACGGGTCAAGTTTTATACCTTCTTTCAACTCATAATTTTTAATTTGCATCTTTACTCCAATCGGGCCAGCTGCTGGCTTAAATCGACCTCAGTGGAGTTCTTGTTAAGATTTTGACTCATCCTTGAAGACTGCCTCAGCCGTGTTATTTAGGATGAAGGAAATATCAAATTGGGTGTCCAGTAGGGCATATGTCAGATGCTCGCAGTCTGGGTTGCTGGCATGCGAGAATATTCCACCCTTATCGATATCTTTGGAATGTGGATCGTATTGCGTGACTTCCTGAAAATGCCAGACATGCCAGATTTCATAGGTTTCTAAAAGTTTATTTCCTTTCTCAATAGCTTTCTTCACCTCAAAGATGACCCATGTTCCCGACAGAGCTCTTATTCCTCGTTGGAGTGGTTTCTTGTCTCGGCCATTCAGACTCGGGTTGTCTAAAAAATGTGGTCCCTTCAACCATCTTCACTGCAGTAGTGTCCTTCAGGCTGAGTCCTTTGGATGAAATATCTGCCGGATTTTCACCCGTAGAATGACGGGTACATTTTTGACAAAACAAACATTTTTACTCTTTGTGCATCTGGTTTAGTATGACTTTTTCCTACGAAATGTAAGTCTTGATCGTTCGGAAATGGTCTGGCCACACTCTATACACTTTCTCGTGCCGTAATCACAGCCTTCGCATGCAATCAAATGTCAGCAGGGTATGTAGACCATGTTGATTTCTTCGGCCCTGCACGTCACATTCTCTTTCAACTTTTTGTTCCGTTCTTGCAACTCCACTTTGCTGAGCTTGCCAACGTACTCGGTGTTGGCCCATTCCTTTTCCTCCTCTGTGGGAACAGCGTCCTGTACACCCTCGTGAATGGTAAACATGGAAGTTCGCGAACGGTTTTGTCAGGGTTGGCATCTCGCGAAACAACATACGGTCTTTTTGAAATATCGGCGGAGCTCTAATCTGATTCCTTTATTCCGAACTTACCGGTAAGGGTTTTAACACGGTTAATACTAAACCTATGCAGCGGACATAACGTGATAACGCGGTCTATTCTGAAGTCGCTACGGAGATGCTGGGCGTAGTTGAAAACCTCTAATGCCACGGTATAAGAGTCACTTCTTGACACGTCATTTGAACCTATTTGTAAAATGGTAGCATCTGGACGGATGCGCTCCAAGGCGGCGTCGGTGCTGGAAGTGTACAGTCTTCTTCTCAGCGGAAGCTGAAACAACCATTTCCTGCTTGGAATTATTTCAGCGGTGGTGACCCAACTATAAAACGATGACCGATCCTCACTATTCCCAGCCTAGCTTCAAGAAATGAGGGGCTGCTACCGTGATAGGCTGTGGGATTTTCACATCGAGAGAGTGCCAGGCATATGACGCCGCCATTTCATTTATCCAACTCATGTTACTGTATTCCTCCAATTTTGATAAAACACTTTACATCTTTGCTGTACAGCAGTTCAATCAAAAGCCTGTCAGACATGTGAAGGTCATCATCACCATCAAACTTTGTTGGGATTGGCAGCTTTTGCTACTCAGTGTTGAGGACACATTCACACAATCACCACTTCTTGTTTTAGCACCAAGCCATGGTGCCCAATATTCATGGTGTGGCTTTACGCGGTAAGGTGAATCACCTGAAAAATACCGTACAGTTAGAAATGTACTTTTGATTTCACCGAACAAATTACCTTGATTATCCAGGTATGTGATTGAGGTTTCATTAGTTCCAAGAACTTTCACTATTTGAAAGCACGCCCATGCAAGGTTCTTGTAGTTACTAGCTCCAATTCTGTCCATATCATTGCGATATCCTGCGTAACGAAAGCCACCTATGATTCTCATTGCCATGCTGGCAGATTGAACCTCTCCCGGATATAGAATCTTCATGCTGCCAGCTCTCTTCGGAGGTCATCCATAGTCTTCAGCCCCTCCGTCACCTTTCTCTGGAGCTCCCCCACTTCAGCGTCCCTCTCACTCAGCTTCCTGCGGAGCTCATCCGTCTCCTTCCTGGCCCCCTCAAATTTATTCTCCAGCGTTTTTTAAGGTTCCCCTCAACTCACTCTCCACGTTGCGAGACCAAGGGAATGATGGTGCGCCTTTGATTGCTTCAACGATCGTTTCTAAGCTTGTGAGCCCCCCTCGTGCAGCTTGGCGAAAAGTCACAACTAAGCGAATCTGTGAACCAGGAATCACATCAAGGAGGTGCTGTACCGCCGCCTCTATGTTAGCATTGTTTATTGTACCCTGCAGCTCTGCCCATATCTGTTGGATTAGCTTTTCTGTTATAGTTGTTTTCAGAATTGCTTCATCAGAAATTTCTCCGATTCTTTTCGCAAGGAATGCAGCAGAAACTTGACCTCTCTTTGACAATGCGATAACCAACCCGATCACAGGAGCAATCCTCCATCGTTTTATGTCATCTTTGCCGTACTTTGCGAGGTGAGCTAACAGCAAAAGACACTGATCAAAATCAAGATGACCGTCAGGCATCATCTGATAAGCAGTTACAGCAGCTACAAGAGCAGCATCCCCAGTAGGAGAGAAAGCTGCTTTAATCGGATTTGGCAGCTCATTCATTCTATCGGCTGCAGATTGATGTTCTTAAAACTCCAGCCTTACAGCTTCAAATTGATTGGAAAATAACACGACCATGTTAGACTTTGACCTAACATGGACAACTTGAAGATGGAAACATCTTGCGTTTCCTGTGCAGTATGACCTCCTCGATCGTTTTACTCTTGCCACGGCTGCCTTTTTGGCCCCTCTCTCTTGTACCAGCCATTTTTTCCTTTCCTCTGGCATCGTAATTAATCCTGGTCACTTGCACCTTGCAGCTTATCCATAGTGAATGCATTTGCATGAATTCGACAGAGTAGTTCTAAAGTTTTATTCCACTCAATCGCATTATACCGGTCTATTAACCCTCTGTTGGGCTCTGTTTCACCAGCATACGAAATTACTCCTATCAGAATCGGTGCTGCCTTGGGCAGGAGGCAGGACAGGCATGACCAGCTGGATTCACCGCAGACGGTCATGAGCAGCTCATGACCGTCTGCGGTGAATCCATATGCTGATTTCAGAACAGTCAAAATTGTCCCCACTGGAACCTCTGGGCCTAGTGCACGGGCCAAACCGGCAGCAGGCTGGATCAAACTGCCTAAAACTAGCCTTCGTTTCACATGTGCATCGAAAGCATCCTCACGGCTGAGTTGCTCCACTTGAGTCTTCTCCCATGTGGTAAACAATGGTAAATTGGCGGCGGAAATGCATCTAAATCTAACGGCAAAGAAATTATCAGCAGTACACCCCTTACCTCTCTGTAATATCGTTTCATTCCTCTTTGAACCAAGTGTACTCCATCCACACGCTCCCTGACGTCATCGCCTCGAATAGTACCCATGGCAGGATCAAACACCTTCCGAAATCCTAAAACATGGAGGTTCACGAACGGTAAACATGAATGTTCACGAACGGTTTTGTCAGGGTTGGCATCTCGCGAAACAACATGTGGTCTGTTTTGAAATATTGGCGGAGCTCTTCGCGCAGAATATCAACACGCGAGTTATAATCTGATTCCTTTATTCCGAACTTACCGTAACAAGCAGCAAATTAAGTGCTCGGTCACGGACAATGACCGGCACCAAACAGTTAATTGTCCGACACCACTATCAACACGCCAACCATTGTGACCGACGGCAAAATCGCTGTGTCTGCATGTAATCCAAACCCCTGTGTACACACATGTACACAGTGTGTTCAGTGTCAAGGTCTCTGCATGCTTCAACGCATGCATCCATGCATGCAGCACTTCAGTTTGTTGACACTGCGTTTTGAGTAGCGAGTGGCCATCAATGCTGATTGATTGTGGACATATTGACACCTTCCCGGTAATTAAGCCTACAGATTATTGTCAGTGATTACTCATCAGGTCTTGAGGATGTTGATCACACAAGCTCAATTGGATTTCTTTGTCTTTTTGGAGGAATAAATCAGTATAACCGGTATGTTTGCCTTAGTAATAGTATTCAGAACGCATGCACAGCATGCACTGACGATCATGGCGGCTCAGATTTAAAATAGGTTGATGCAAGGGCATCTTTCAAAGCAAGTTCTAGTCTGTGTGCAACACACCACTGAAACACCAACCATGGACACTGAAGTTTACATGTATTGTACACAAACAGTCATGATGTAGAGAGTTGGATTACAAATATTAATAAAGAATACTGATTATTATATCACTAATTTTGTATTTGTAATTTTGTTTTTTCCCCGTAGGCCTACAAGTAATTCCTCCAAATGGTACGACGCAAGGAATTTTTTTGACAGGTACCAAATTACATTTGACAGGCACCAAATATTTGGTGCCTGTCATCATGACAGGTGCCCTTGCAAAAATTAATTTGCTGCTTGCCGTAAGGGTTTTAACACGGTTAATACCGAAGTCGCTACAGAGATGTTGCGCGTAGTTGGAAACCTCTAATGCCACGGTATAAGGGTCGCTTCTTGACACGTCATTCGAACCTATTTGAAAAATGGCAGCGTCTGGACGGATGCGCTCCAGGGTGGCATCTGCTTGATATAGCGAGGCTACGTTAGCCCCAGGGCGACCAAGGAAAAACGTCTCCACCAACGCATTTTCTAAACCAAAATTCTCATCGGCATCTCGTAATATAAAACATGTTCTACAAGGGGTTGTAATATAGAGTACAGTTTCAATCTGGCGTGGACTGATGTATATGCAGTTATGACAACATTGGTGTTCTTGCTAGCCTCGATAAAATCCTCCGAATCTTGATGTTGAATTCTGATCACATTATCGTTGATATGTACAGATCCTTGACAACTTTTGACCGGTCCCGAAACATTAACATTTCAGCCAGGTCTTTGATCATTACAGTCCTTTTCAAATTGGTTTTTTGCCCAAATTTTCCCCAAAGGGAATTCAAACAAAAAACCAAATCCTGATGAAATTAACTTATGAGTTTTAGAAGGTCTTTCCACCTGTTCATCCCCTGGGATATCATCAAGTCGAGCCGAGTCATGTGTACCTGACGGCTTTTGCTCAATGCGCGAACGCTCGGGTTAAAAATGATTTTTCTTTGTCTAACCTGACACCCTCTTTCTCATAATAGTTGGCAATGTACGTGTCCCCAGGTGTCTGACACGCGGGCTTACCACTAGTCTCTTGTTTTTGCAACTTTAGGAAGCAGTTGATGTACAGTACCTGGCACAATTGACCTCCCTAAATCCGCGTACCTTCCCCGTACGTGACGAGGAAGTTAGGCTACAGTTCATTGCGTATGGCACGGGTACGTCGCGCATCTCTGTTACGTCCTCGGAAGATACGAGGACGGTACGTGCATGACGCTGCATGTAGTACGCGGATGGTGCGCGGCGCGGAAGGGAGGTCAATTGTGTGAGGTACTGTAATCAGTGAACAGGCCTTCCTTTTTTCAACTGGGTCGTACTATCTCCGGAGGACTTCTACGTATACTAGGCTCAAAACAAGAAGCAAGGTGCTGTACTGTAAGCCCAGGTACACCAAGAATCTCGACTTGTGAGAAACTCAGGTCCAGGACCAGGTTAACACGGCGAGGGTCGACAAGGTGGCCATTCTCACCGGTTTCCTGTAAATAAACAGAAAGCCGCTTCACAAAACTACTGCCGAACACCTTAATGTGAACAGCCATACTGATACTTGCCCGTAATTCCAATTGAAAAACAGCAGGAAACCAGAATATAAAACAACAGCAAGAAGTTTGGCCCCAAAAGCTCGAAATCGGCTCAAAATACCAGATAATTCAATTCAACAAAAAGTTGAGGAGAACCTGACAGCAATCTCCTTACTCTCGCACCTGTCAAGGAACTTTTTGAAATAATTCATGGTGATTTCCTCCTCGGCCATTTGTCCGCATCTTCTGAATTGTTTATGGGGGTAGCTCCTTCCAGGATTTGAAACAAGTCCAACTTCAACTTACAAACTTTTAATCAGCATAACTCCATCATACGTGCAATAATCCAAGATCAGACTTCCCATATCTGGTGTGACAGGTTGCTGGACCTCCCAGCTTCTGTCCAGAGTCAAACATAACCTTCCTATTTATACAACTTGTTAAAGTAACAAATCAGATTACACTTCAATTCAAGAGAACCAAACAATTGTTTGCCTCAGCTTGTAAATAAAACAAAGGAATCAAGGATAATTACGAGTATTGTCCAAAGGCCTGCCAGACAAACCGTTTCTGGTTTGGTTACTAAGCTGATTACAGACACACAGGTACAGACGTACTGGCAGTACAATGTTGGATTAACTCAAATCTGTTAATGGTCCTTGTAATGACAGGTTGTATAGGCTCACAAAGACAAGAGTAACGTCCGCACCTCTGTGTAGAAAACCTGCCTCCCATGAGGCTTTGCGAGCACTTGCAAAAGTGCCCCAACCTACCGGTAGCCTGCTGAAACAGGCGCCGAATTGTGCCGCTGCGTTTCCAGATCCTGAATTCGCCTGGACTTGCGGAGGCCGGCTTGGATGGTTTCCTTGAGTTCAATCTCATAGCCGCCAGGGTCCCCGCCAGAGGGTACTTTGGGTACAAATATAGTACCCTAAAGAAATTTGAGGGTACGATATAGTACCCTGAAAAAATCACTTCAGTAATGTTTTTCTTAAATTTGTTACATTTCAAATGCAACTTTCATGCAGAAGGAAGACTAATTTTGCATTTTGGAGTGTAAAAAATGACTCTGGAGGCCATTATTAACAGAAGAAAAAAAATTTTGAA